>RJWM01001487.1:0-154637 GCA_004363535.1 Dasyprocta punctata | reverse complement strand
CCCAGAGCTAATCCCCTATAGTTCCTAATGCACCCACTGAATTCAAAAACTCTTCCCATCTCAGAAATAAAGATGGGCTTTAATAAGCGATGCTGCAGTTTAGAAACTGGGGCTACTCAACACCAGAAATTAAAACAAAATAAAGGAATAAAAACACCAGTCACACAAATACTTGCCTACTTTACCAGATATTTTGAAACGCCTGGATAGATTACTTAGTCTACATTCACCCAGAGGTTCTGGCTGCAACAGAGTGTACCATGCCTTTAAGTCTTCTGTTTTGATGTACATTTCCATACTTGAATACCCAGTGTCTGATGAGCATATTGTGGAGTGTGTGGTGGCAATGCAGTTTAGAGCCACGCATCGGAAGTCCCCAGTTGTAAACACATTCTCTCCCAAAGCTTGCGGTAGCTCAGGTATTCAAATACAGAGTAGTTTCCTCTGGAAACCAAGTCACATGCAGTGGTTAACTGCTCAGGTCAGCCCACAGAAAGCTCTTTAATCTGTAACATAGCTAAAGTAGGATAAGAATTAAAATGCTGAGTTGAGATTTGGATGCCCCAGGAAGCCCTACAAAAAGGAAGAGAGGAAGAATTTTTTTTCCTGAATTCGTGGATAACTCCAACCAGAATTTTGAATAAAACAAAATTAGTTTGCTATTGCACTGTTTATTCTCTTTGTCTTGTTGCCTTGAGCCTCTTAGACACTCCCTTCCAAAATTACCTTCTTCCTTTCCCACTAGAGAATTCCACAGCCCAAAATGTATTGCTTCCCTTCTTCATTCCTGGTGAGAACTCATATTCCTAAATGCAATTGTTCTGAACCAGTGGAAAGAATGAAAAGAAATTTGGACTAGTTTGATTAAGTAGATAAATGGCCAATAGCCCCTTAACCTTTCAAGAAAAATTTGCCTTTTTGAAAAGACTGAAAAACCAAGATTACACATGTAATCCCAAAACCCTGGAGCCTGAGGAAGGAGGATCACTGAAAGTTTCAAACCAGCCTGGGCTACATAATGAGTTCAAGGCCAACCTGTCACAACAAAAACAAATTAAATTAAATTTTAAAAATAAAATAAAAAGTTGCAACAAATAGATAACCTTTTAAAAGTGAATCTCTAAGTGTTGAAATGACAGGTGGTATAGCATCATATTAGAACTACATGAACTTTGTGGGAGAGGGAGATTATAACTAGTCTGTGTTTTCCAAAGGATCTTCTCCAAGGCTCTCCTTCATGAGGCTCCTCACATTTATAGCAACAAGTTCTATTACTCTACTTGCAAATGTTCATAGTTTCCCAAGGTCATACATAATGTTTTGAAGCAGCCAATATGTAGGTAATGAGACCATCAATATGTTTGTGGTGGGCAAGAGCTGGGCAGAAGTAAAAGTGACAAGCATTTGAACATATGGATCATGGATCAGATGAGTTCTGTCAGTATTGAAGAAAAAAAGAAGTATTGACCTATACAGACAAAGAGCCATGCTGATTGTATATAAATATAATGAGTGTTGATGGTGAATCGGGTTAATTAACATGGGCCAACACTTCTTAGTGATATGCTATGATCAATATTTCTCTATTATGATATTCATCTCTAATTAATTTTAGCTCAGCAGGCCGAAACAGCAGACTTCAGCTGCACTAGGAAGGGAGTTTGAAATATATATTGCTTTACTGTGGAGTAAACTAGTGACTGGCGAAGCTTTGGGGGAGCATGGAAGAAATCATTTCACACCACTGCTCTCTGTTGATGTGTTTCAACCAGAAAAACTCTGCAGAGAGGAAAATTTAAAAGGCATAAAGAGAAAGAAAGTATGTGTATATCCAGGTGTGACTTGGGGCCTGAGTAGAATTCATCCAGACGGGCTGGCCAACCAGCTGGCATTTTCTAGAGGAGGAAAATATTTACAGGTTTCACTCCATTCTTTTTGTAAGAGAGTGAAATATTTCTTTCTAATGTTAGGAGGCAATGGATTGGAGCAGCAGACAGAGGGGCTTCTCAAATCTAAATAAACAGATTCAAATCCCTTTTCTTCACTATTTCTCAACCTTCTAATTTGGGATGAGATTCTTTTTCTCTCAAGTACCATTTTTCTCATCCATGATATGGGACTAAGATTAGTTATTGTCATCCACTACCTCAGAGGAAGTGGTAAGGAGGAAGACAAGCCTGAAGGGGCCTGACTCTCTATAAGCATTCACAGGTGTTATTAGGTAGAAGGAAATAATTCAATGGTGTACTCAGGGCAGTGTAATGATGGACCATGTGCATTAGCATCCTCATCTACTCAGCCAAACAAAATCAGCACACTCCAGGCCAACTTTGTAAGAATGGGTATCTAGAATGACAAGATTCACTCTTTCTCAAAGTTGCCCTTCACTGACCCCAGGTAACTTGGTCATGGGCCTAGTTAAGGTGTATGGACACTTCTGTCATCACCTAGGGCTGTGACTGATCACATTCTGAAAAAGAGAGAAAGTCTGCTGCCCTACTTAGGCCCCATGTACACAAAGGTCAGTATGTGAACGATCCGATTTCTCATTTGCTTTTTAGCTATGGGCAAGAGCTTACACTGGGACATCTAGGATGCAGCTTAAAATCCAGCCTGTCATTCAGTGTGTGAGTCTCATTCCCCCAGAAGGAGAGAAGCACACGCCCCAGCTCAAGATGAAGATCCCATCATAGGTTCCCTCTTAATTATGTAGTGCTGTACCTCATTTGCTATGTGTCCCTCACTGTAATGAGCACTGAGTATGCTAAGATATAGTTTTTATTAACTATGATAATAATAAAAGGTTGGCTCCTCTTTTAGCACTGACCACATTCATAGAAATATTTAAGTTCAGAAGGGAATAAAATTACGATAGCTCTTCTTTGTTTTGTTTTGTTTTGTTTTTAGTCTTCCCAGATACTGCCCTTTCCCTTCCTTTCTTCTTCTTCCATCCCCAGCTTTGTCAAATAAAACTGTAACAAGAACATTTAATAAGGTCCCAGGAGTGCCTTTGAGAAAGTAGACCTCTGAGAGACAGTCCAGTTCATCCCAAGCAAACTTAGATTATAATCACCTGTGAGTGTCTCCTTCTGCCTCATTAGATCATAGCTCCTTATAGACAAGGATCATGGATTTTCATCAGGTTTTTTTTTATTTTAAAGATATTAAAATCCAACAAAATGTAACAGAACAAAGTCAATCAAAACAAAGCAGTAGAACTGGTACAGAACTTCAAAGAAAGACACCAGGAAAACAACAGCCACCACAGCATACTTTGTTACTTTCAGAATAGTTGACCATTCCATCAGGTATAGTAAAATCAAACCAAAAACAAAACACAACAAAACCAGTAAAAACAAAGTATGAAATAAAGCAAAATAATAATAATAATAATAATAATAATATTCAGAACAAAGCAAAACAATGAGAACAATATTGGGCCTCAAAGACAAGACAGAGGAGAATCCCCCATATTTGCTACATTGCATACTATCATCTTCCCAAGAGATGCTCAGACTGCCAGGTCCAGCTTACAAAATAAACTGAACAATACAAGCATTTAGTTACTTTATGTACCATAGTTACTGTAAACTTAGCCAGTCCTCTGAATGAGCAGGTTGCTTACTGGGCGGGGAAGGGGGAAGAAGTCCTTGATACTTATCCCGAGAGCCAGTAGGCCTATGAGAGGCACGTCTCTTTCTCCTCCTGGAGACCACGTTGGTCACACACACTCACCAAGAAGGCAGGCTAGCTTGTCTTCTGGTTGGAGCCTCTCTGCCCAACATGGCGGGGTTTTGAGGCACATCTCTTTCTCCTCCTGGAGTCCGCATTGGTCACGCACATCCCTTTCATCATTTTTTAACTCCTAGCTCCACCACTGCCTGCCTCAGCTTCCTGCTCAGAGATATTCTGAGCTGATTTCAGCAGACAACACAAAGCCAGGAAGTGGGCTCCATATCTTGCAGCCTGGTGCTTTCTGGAGAACTGGGTCATCATTAGCGACACTCCAGCCCCTCTGCACCCAACAGCAACTCCAGCCTCCTCTCTGACTCTGCTGTCTCTTCTGTCCCCACTAGTGCTCTGCTCCCTGCTCCAAATGTCATCTACCGTATCTACCTTTGGTTCTTTCTTGGCACAATTCATTAGGGTGACTTTTCCCTCTGCCTTTCTTGGTATCAGTGTCTTCTCTGGGTCTCATATTCCAACTTTCAGGAAGAAGACCTGATTAATTCAATTATAACACAAGACACAAATTTTAAGTCATATCAGAGGCCACTAGCTGGTCTGTAGATGGCCAGGCCTAGGTCCTTGACCCAGGCAGCTGTGGTCCAAGGTAACTGTGTTACTTAGCCAAACAAGTCCACTTGGCATAGTGCCCTTCCAGACATGTTGTACAGAGAAAAGTTTCTGGCATGGTACGGCCTCCACCATGCAGCACTTTCAGCAAAAAAAAAAAAAATTCTCCAAAATCTTCCCTATATGCTCACCTGGCTCTGGGGGCTGAACCTTTTCCTTAGGCATTGCAAATAATAGGCCTCTGTTAAAGAGGAGCACAGACTGGAGCACATTGTTAAATGCCAGCACTACACAAGATACCAAGGAGATGATTGAGTAAAACACCGTTCCCAGACTCAGGGAGCCCAGAGATTCACAGTGGAAGATAAATATGTGAGCCTCTAAAAGCAGCAGCTTATCACAGTGGCTGAGAGTATGGGCTTTGGACACTGTTCAAATTATGGATTTTCTATGTACCAGCTAAGTGATCTTAACTTATCAGCTAGTTATCAGCTGTAAAGTCAGGCTTCACAGTGAAAATATAAATAGAAGGAAAGACGTCCATGTCTTAGTCTATTTTCTACTGTTTATTATAACAAAATACTGTACCTGGGAAATTTATAAAGGCAGGAAATTTAGCCTCACAATACCAGAGGCTGAAAAGTCCAAAATCCAGCAGTTGGATCTGCTGAGGGCCCTGTGTTACTCTGTACCATAGTGAAAATAAGAAATGGAGAGAGATAGCGCATGCATACAAGAAGGAAAAGGAATCGATCGCCTATGACTGCTAACTTATTCTCACAAAGAAATCATCAATCCACTCATGAGGGCTCTGCCTCATGACCAAAACACCTCCCTTTAGGTCAAACTCCCCAACATGGCCACAAGAAGGAATTAAGGTTCCAGCACATCAACTTTCATAGGACACACTCAAGATCCAGCGTCTAGGAAATGGGCTTCACAGCCACACACACTAGTGCTTTGTAGAGAACTAAAATATAAAGGCAGCAACCCTTCCTGGGATGATGCTACAACACATAAATTTGTACATTAGTCACTTAACATAGTGCCTGGAACACAGAGACTCTACTGCAGAATAACCTAACTGGTAAAATGAAAGTACCCATTAGGAGTGGTGGAAGGAACAGGAGAAAGAAGTGGCAGTCAGAGAAGCCACTATCAAGAGCCTGTTAGGAGCAAGGTCAAGACTGAATCCCCTGAGCAGAGTGGTGGTTTTGCTACCTTCTGTCAGCTTCCCATCTTGACAGGGAGGCAGAAGCAGTCACACAGGGGATGCTGAGTCACTCCTGTGTCCCAGCTGCAGCCATGCTAGAGTGACCTCTGTTACTTGCAAAGTGCACATCCTATTATAATGGGAGAGCTTAGACTTTCTATAGATTTGCATTGATTTTTTTGTGTGTGTTTCTGGGTGGTTTAGGGTATTATTATATGTGAGCCACCGTTTTGAGGGTTTGCTTACTTAACTTTAATGGCTCTTAAGTAAAGCATAGTATGAAAAATACATGACAACACTCTTAGATTTATTTAGCTCAAGTCTTTCTATCATCATTGGCTTTTCAAGCCAGGTACTACAGTTAAAAAGTCCAAGATGAAGGTTGTTAAGGAAGAGTTCACTTAGGGATACTTGGTTTACTTCACATGAAAAAATGACCGGAAAACTAATAGCCATAAAATTTGTTTTTGTTAGGCAATTGTTTTGACCAGACGGGGAAAATTTGTACTATTTAAGCTTCTGAATAAAGTAAAAGGTCTCCTTTCATAATGAATGAACAGAACAAAGTTTTGACTAGAGGGTCACAATTTATATTATTATGACCAGAAGTATGAAGTATGATAGCGGTGCCACTTCTGTGAAGGACCCTGAGTGTAGGAAAATGAATTGTTTTGATGAATCAAAAAATTGAATGTCACAGCAGCAATTGTCCTCTGCAATAATGAGGCCAAGGTACTACCTACAACATGCTGGGCAAGTAATCAGAGACAGTGCAATGTATTAAAATGACAAAGAAGATCTACTGAAAGTCAGGATCATAACATCACAGGTACCAGTTGTTTTAATAAGAAGAAACAAAATGCTGAAATTTTGAAGCCGTTCCCATCTATATTTTATGTATAAACATTCATCTTCTATTAGATCAGATTAATTTTAACTTTTTCTTTTTGTCCTGGGATTGAACCCTGGGCCTCAAGCATGATAAGCAGGTATTCTACCACTAAGCTACATCCCTAGCTCTTTTTATTTTATTCTGAGACAAGGTCTTGCTAAATTGCCCAGGCTGGTCTTGAACTTATGATCCTTTGGCTTCAGTCTGCCAAGTAAATTGGATTACAGGTATGCACCAACCATACCTGGTTTTTACCTTATGCATTTCTTAGGCTGATTTAAAGAATAGCAATTGACCTTTGTGAGAATTTGACTCCATCATTACTTTCTTAAATTACCTAATAAGTGGAAGTCTTATTCTCTATAATCTGTGTATTAGGATATTTAATATAAATACAATGGGATAATATTTTAAAATTCTACAAAAAAGAAGAAGGGGACACAGTGATCACTCCTGCCACTGGCAATCATGTTTAAAAAAATCTATAGTATTTTTATATATACACCATTGAAATACAAGAGGAAAAATTTGAGATGCAGCATTTGAGATGCAAATTGGAGTTCAGCAGGATGCCTTACAATTCAGTGTTATGTGTCTCTGTTCCACTTTAAATTCCCTGAGAATGGAAGGTACATCCACTGGCAACGTACTTCCAAGTGCTACAGTCATTAGCAGGATGATTCTAAATCTCTAGATAATTTTTCCAAAAGAGAAAGAAATAGAAAATAATGTGGAGCTCACATAGTGGCATTTTAGCTTGTTATCCATTCCTTTTTGTAATAATAAAAATAAGTTCAACTTTGTATTTAAGAATCTGCTTTTAATTCTGAAATAAAAAGCAGATCTTTAAACTACGATGCTGGAGTATTACAAAGCACAGTTTCACGCAGAACATTGCCGCAGGTACCATTATCAGATTTTCCTTTTGTGAACAAATGGCACACATGAAAAGGGATGCATTTTAAAGTTAGAAACAAAATTACAGGTTGGACATGTCTTCCTTGGAAGAATGAATATCAGGTCAATAGATTCACTGCATTTCATTTTCTCTATGAATTTATTTAATTTTATCTATTCTTATGGTGATACTGTAAACCAAGGTAATTTTCCATTTATCAAGCAGATATTTAAGAGGAACAGGAGAAATTGTGCAAAAGAACAGATATCTGGTAATTTAAGGCATTGAACCAATACTTCATAGATTTAAACCTAACCAGGGAACCCAAAACCCTTGCTTTTTCATAAGCAGCCTTCTGGGATTTTGTTCACAGGTCCAAGTCTTTCCAAAGACATGAAGTTTATTGTTTGCAAAAAGAAGTAAGAAATTGATTCTCTCCTACCTCCAACATCTCCAGTGGATAGTTTCTGAGTCTTACCAATATATTCAACCACAGTATTTAGTGTACACATATTTAAGAGTAGGATCCAATCTCATAGGCTCTTATATCTGTTATATGTCCAAACTCTATAAACAACCTGCCTCTTTTCCTTGTTGGTTCTCCACCCACTATGCACTGGCACACAATCACAGTTAGTTTAATTGGAAGTTTGAGAAAGTGGAGTACCCAAGATCAGAATGGGAAATTTTCCAAGTGTCCAACTTGTCTTTTTTTCCTGTTCTGATTAAAACAATGTATAGATGGAATGTTCTTTGTACACACACATGCACACACACACAATTTAACAAGTTATTAAAAAGAAAGTATTCATGTAACCACCATCCAGTAATTTTCAATCTCTTTGTTTTGGTTTAAATAGTTTAATTCTTAGCGCAATGAAATGTCACTTGATATTTGAGGTGAAAATAAGATTTTAAAACTATTTTCATGCAAATCCATGAAAACCACCTCAACCTTATAACATTCTGATCATTAGATCAAGAATGTAACACTTCAAATGAGAAATAATCCTTTTTCTATTCAAGTTTCTTTGCAATTTCAAGTATCTTCTGAGAAAACTTACCATCCTATGACAATGCTGTGATTATATCTTCAGAAAATCCCAAAATAATAAAGATGAGTCTTCCCTGGAAACAAGCTCCTGCCCACTACACAGGTCAATCAAAGGCCCTGAAAGTGATAAGACACCTTGGGAGAGAGAAATTGCTGTGTACGTGCAAAGAAAGTCTAGACCAATAAAAAATACAACTGAAGGGGAAATATAAAATGTAAGAAGACAGCTAATTCTTGCCTATTGTTTAGTTTATATGCTGATGGGAGTAAAGTGTCTTCACACAATTTTGGGATGTGTCCAGGCACCTTTCTGAAGACAGAAGTCACCAATATTTTGCGTGTGTGTGTGTGTGTGTGTGTGTGTGCAAGAGAGAGTTTGAAGTGGAATTTTGATTAAACGTTTTGTTTGAAGGATTTCAGAAGTTGCTCCATTTAGCTAATTTAAGGCTGAAATAGTGAGAAAACCAATAAGATCCCAGAGGCAAAATTCTTTTTTCTGTAAAAACTAATCTTTTGCCAAAAAATCCTTGCACTAAAGCAAAAAAAGAACTGTTAAGATTTCTTATTGTAAAACAGTTGGTATCATTCTTGCCTAGAGGGTAAGTAAACCTGAAATTCATCAACTGTGTGGGAAAATTGCATCTATTTAGTGATAAAATGGTTTTCTTTTTCTCTCATGGAATCTTTGTACATATTCTATAGTGATCTATGGATTTCAAAATTATTAAACTGCATTTATAGTCAAAGCAATTTAAAACAATGAACACTTATCAAATGTGCAGATTGTATGCAGAATAACACTATGTATTCTGAAAATGCTACAAGGGAATATGCAGACTATCTTGAATTATAAAATAAATGCTAAATAAATTGCACAGAAGTAGAAGTTGGGGAAATTAGTATTTTATAATCCTTATTTGCCTTTTTCTACCTTTAGTGATTACCAGGACATCAATTTGGCTTAATAAGTTTAACAATAAAATAAATAAATGCTTTGCAATGTATGTAAAGTTACGTGTGTTCAATCAAGGATAGTATCTGTGAACTCAAAAAACGGAGACAAATCATGGTCTGTTCTTTCTTTATAGTCAACCTATGTTCAACACCGTCATTTTAAAATCCCTTATAAACTTTGCAGGTGTTAAAATAGAAGCTTGTGTATTTGCATTTTTTGAAAACAAAGACAAATTTTTGTTCACTGAACTCATCTCTAGCTCCTAGAGAAAATTGCTAAGTATTTCTATGAGTAATAAAGAACATCAAGGGCTGTAAGCATATCCTAAAGAAAAAGAATCCTTGTCCTGATGAGTGTTCATGCATTGCCAGAGGTTTAGGGTAAAACATGGCCAAGAGGCATTTAAAAGGGAGTATAGCAGACATTTTCAGATATTAAGGCACTGCATGAGTAAAAGATGTGCACTATATAGTTTCACTACTTGAGTGCTATGGGAAGTGATGACCTGCATTTATATAAACGATTACCCCAATTTTCAAGAGCAAGATGTGCTGCAATAGGGAGGTTACTCTTCTGTTTTTCAGGTTTAAGTGCACTGTATAACACTGCAGCCCACATTCTACATCAAATGCCCCTGTGCTTTTACAAGTCTTCTGATCTATTCACATCACTGAATTTCAAATAATCACCACTAGGATACCAATATTAGTTAGGCCCCATTATCAAATTACCCCTAAAGTGTTAGCAGTCCTTCAAAGTTGGCTTCTCATTTTTCCCTCACAATTGTATGGTACAGTGCACACTTTTCATTAAAAACGTAAGGTAGTGAGGGAAGCAATTTGTCCACATGGCTGGGGAAGAGCTGCATTCCACACAGGTGAAAGTGTGCAGATGCATGCTGCAGCCTAAACACATGAACAAACTATTCCCAGATCACAGTCTTCCCTTCTTTTTGTTTTATAAGAGTCTAGACTGGTTGTCATAAATTAAAAGAAGCACTCATTTTTATTTCTGCACCTTGAAAACACATCTATAAATATGTAAAAGGAACACACTTTGAGTATAATGAATTTTATAATTCTAATCCTAGATAAACACACTTTCTTAAGAAAAAAAGAAAATAATTATTTCCTGATTTATTCTACATTAGCTGAAGGGTCTAAAACATAACTGGGCAAATAATATATGCAAATAAGGAAAGACTTTATATATTGCTTTCCTCTAGCCCCAGATTTATTAGAACATTAGGTTGTAAAAATAACTGATGGTTTTCTCTGCTGGATCTTGGTCTGTGCTGGCAGACTGACTGCTTGGGTATGGACCATGGAAGCCTTGGTGGTCCTTGCTTCGCAAAGACCAGGGTAAGGCAAACTAGAGATAGAGTACCATGAACTCTTTCTTTCAGTATTGCTGATACCTCTGCTTTTGAGTGATTTATCAACAGATAATGTGAAAATGGAAGCTTTGTCCACTTCAGAGGGAAGTTCACACTGTTGTTTAGGAAGAAACAGTGATTTTATCAAGCTCTGAGGTCACCAGACTTGATCACTGTGTAAAGTATCTCAGCTATATATGCAGCAGGGTGTAGGAATGATCGCTGCCAGGGATGTACCTGTGCTACAATCCATGACTGACTATAACATCATTATTTGGCTGGTTGTGTGCATTGTCTTTTTGCATCTGTGTGTAAATATGAACAATCACACTGAAGGGAAACAGAGGCCTGGGCACAAAATACAGTGAGAACCCTCCCATTATTCCACTCGAAGCTACAGTGAATTTACGAGCCCAAAGGGAAGTGGGAGTTTCTTGGGTGTAAGTCTGTCAAGGGTGGTTGAAATAAATGACATGCTACTTGAGGGAAAATAGAAACAGTCAATAAATTTCTTGTTCTTGCTCCAGTGTAATTCAGAATAGGTTTATCTCTAAATAAGTAGGCCTATAATTAGAATTTACGCCTTAGCCAAGTGAAAATTTTTTAATCTTAATTATCTAGCATCTTTTTAATCAAATGAAACATATCACAAAAAGAAAATTCATTCCATGAGAAGAAATGAGATACTAAATCTGATGAAATAACATACAGTAAAACAAACCTTTAAATTTTAAAAATAAACTCAAATAATACATCTTAGAAAATGCATTTTCTTCATCAGAGAGATACTGACTCTCTAGCCTAAAGTGTAACATTTGCTGGGGAACTCTCAGGCCTTCCTCATAATCTGGCTAAGCATCTTTCAAGAACATACAAACTTTGCTGCTACCTATATTACTGGAAAAGACAGCGTCACCTTTGTAACCAGTGAGCATCATGTATCACTCAGCTGGTGGGTTTGCTAGCCCCCTCTACCTGATACTGGGGTCATGATTTTTCTAAAAGTTCCAAGGTATTTGAGATAAACCTTTCCTGCTGCATCACAGGATGCAAGACTATTTGCCTCCCGTAGACTTGTGATGTTCCCAAGATCTTTCTGCCCACTTAGTTTTGTGTCCAAGGAAGAAGGAAGGTGCATATAACCTATTCATGAGCCTATCAATAGGAAACCATAATTGGAACCAGTGTCAAGGAAAAGATGTGTCTATACATGGCAGGGGGACCCTGTAAAATTCAGCAATCTGAGTTCACCAATAGCCCCCAAGTTTCCTAGTATATATCTATTCATTACCCCTAGGAAATGAGACATAACTTAGGAAATGAAACCTTTTTATAGAAACCTCAGCTATACACAAAAATCACATATATTTGCTAATATGACAGGCAGAGGAGAAACCTAGCAATTTATTGGAACTTAACCTTGTCCAAAACACCCTCAGAAACACACCCAAAAATGTTTCACCTGGTATCTTGCATCCTTCGGCCCAGCCAGTTTGGCATAGAAAATTAACCATCAAAGAAGGCATTCATCAACTGCTTCAAGAAACTTCTTAACAATATAATAATACATTCATTCCATACTTCCCAACAACCAATGTCTTTCTCTACTCTGAAGAGTTTGCTTTCCTCCATGTGGAGTATTTTTGTCTTTGTTTTGTGGCAGGTTTGGTTTCAGTTTGTTTTTTTTTTCCTTAAAGATAGTGCACAGAAGAATCTTCCCACCCAGTGTTCATGACATTCCCTTCTGATGAAAGCCTGTTAAATTGTGTGGCATATTCTCTCTAGTTCAGAGGCAAAAGACTGATGATGCTCTTACAAGTTCCTCTGATAATAAAGGCCATTATTTTGATGACAAGAGCATATTTATTCTTGAAGATATCAGAAGATAAATTAAAATGTTAGATGCTCAAATTGGCATCTGGCAAAACAAAGGTTATTTCCAGTGTGTAAAGCAGAAACTTGCCTTTGATAAGTTCATAAAAGCATGTCTATTTTTTAGTGTTGTCAGCAGCAACTCACCCAGACACCTGAAATTTCACTACTTTTAAAATGTACTTAAGGTTGCCTGAAGTATATGACAGGCATTTGGAGACTGCAAGATTTAACTGTGCTTGATACTGATTGTACAAAGAATATAGCAATAGCCAAGGTGCTTTTGGATTCTATTTGTTTTTACTAATGCCTTGATCATAAATTAGATTCTTTTTACTTTTGCTATTCCACTTAGGAAAGGATTGCTTAACAAGGAGTCTAGGATTCTACTCATTTCATAAAGGTAATATAATTTCAAAATTGCCTAATTTTCTCACCTTTCAAAGAGTAATATAAGAAATTTTTCTATTGAATCTATGATTAAAAGGTTAGGCAGTAACAGCAAAAAATAATTGTATATGGAATTGCACTAAATGAATTGGACTCTCCTGGGGGTACCTGGTGACGAGGGTGAGGAAATGCAGCAGCTCCGAGATCTGGGTCAGCCTAGGAAGGGGCAGAGAAGCCTCTGAGCTCTGAGACCCATGACTGAACCTGCAGTCTGCAGGAGTCCTAGGGATTATGTGATGTAGCGCACTGCAAAGGTGACCAGCACCAAGTCCCTGCTCCTGCCCCACTCCCAGGGTGCGTTCCATCGTCACCAAGGCTGAGCAAGGAAAAGCAAAGTCTTCTACTGAATTTCATAAATCTCAATACCTTCTTTTCTATGGTTTTGAGTTTTCATTTTTATCCTGTTAAAGTTTATGCACGGTACAACTTACTTTTTGGTGAATTTTGACAGACCCATCTATTGCATAACCACAGCAACCACTATTAGCTCACTGAATCATTCTGTTGCCCTACCCTCCAAACCCATCATGCTGCCTCTTTCTAGTCAAACTCTCACTCTGTCCTTAATAAAGAGCAGAAGTGTTCTCTGTTGCTATAGTTTTGGCATTTCCAGAATATCAAGGCTATAGTTTGGATCTGGATTGTCCTCTAACTGCTCGTGTGTTGAGTACTTGATCCATAGCTGCTGGTCACTAACAGAACCTTCAAAAGGTGAAAGAAAGTTATGTCACTGAGGGCATGTCCTTGCAAATAATGTTGGGACCTCAGCTCTTCCTCCTCCTCCCTTCCCTCTCCCTCCTTCTCTTCTCCTTTTCCTTCTTTTCTTTCTCTTTTTCCTTTTTCTTCTCTTTCTCCTTCTCCTTCTCCTCCTCCTTTTCCTTCTTCTTCCTATCTCTCTCTGTCTCTCTGTCTCTCTCTGTCTCTGTCTCTGTCTCTGTCTCTCTCTCTATCTCTGTCTGTCTCTCTGTCTCTCTCTGTCTCTCTGTCTCTCTGGGTCTCTGTCTCTCTCTCTCTCTTTCTCTCTTTCTGTGTGTGTGTGTGTGTGTGTGTGTGTGTGTGTGTGCGCGCGCGCGCGCACGTATCCCACCCTTGAGGCTGCTATCAGATGAACAGGTCATCTGTATCACACATTCCTACCATGATGTTCTGTCCCACCAAAGACCTAAAACAATAGGGTCAAATGACCATATCCTGAAGGCCCTGAAACTATGACTCAGAATAAACGTTTCCTTCTTTTAAATTGAAAATTTCAGGTATTTTCTCACAGTAACAGGGCTGCCTAACGCAATCATAAAATGGAGTTACCTAGCATGTAGCTTTTGAAATCCTACTTCTTTAGTTTTGTGTAATGCATTTGAGATTCATACCTGTTCTTGCAAATATCACTGATTTGGACCCTTCTATCACTGAATTATATGCAATTATGTGTTTGTTTACCTGTACCTCAACTGAGGGACTTTGGGTTGTTCCAGAATTAGACATATGTAAAAATATATTCACAATTTTGTGCAAATATGGATTTTCATTTTATCTGAAATATCCAGGAGTGAAATTTCTGGGCCATGTGGTAACCATATGTTCAACTTTATGAGAAACTGTCAAACCATTTCCCAGGAAGCTAGACCATTTGGCATCCTCCCACCCCCACTCTACAATGTCTGAGATTTCTGGTTAGTCTCCATCCTCCTTAGTTCTGGGTATTGTCAGTTATTTTGTTTGCTGTTTGGTCTGTTTTTAACCACTCTAATAGATACATAATGATAGCTCATTGTGATTTTAATTCACTTTTCCCTAAAGATTAATGAGATTTGGCACTATTTCTTGAATTTATTTGTATTTGTGTACCCTCTTTGGAAAAGTATCTGTTCAATGTTTTGTCCATTTTTTAAATAGGGTTGTTGTTTGTTGTTTTGAGAGCTCTTTAGATATTCTAAGTTACAAGTACTTTTTGAAGTACATGATTTGGAGGTATTTTCTCCCTGCATGTGGCTAGATTTTTCATTCTGTTAGCAATGTCTTTCTCGGAGAAAGAGATCTAATCTCAATAAGATATTGTTTATAATTTATCAGCATTTTTTCCCTCATCGATCATGCTGTTTGTATGAAACTTAAGAAATCTTTAGCCAACCCAAAGTCACAGAGATTTCTCTTATGCATTGCAAGTATTGGAACTGGAAATAGAAAATTTAAGGTATCAGAGAACATTTTAAATTCCCAATTGGATTTTTAGTTACTTGAAGACAAAGGCTGCATCTCACAATGACATCTTTGTGCCTTGTCCTGTCTCCATTCTTGTCTTCCATTAGATGATTAATAAATAGGTGTTAAAATTAATAAATTGCCTCATATAAGCAAATGTATTTCAGCATCATGTAGCGAAACAATGGTCAATTTATATTTGGCTCCACTTCTTGCTGGTTCTGTGATCTGGGCAAGCATTTGCTTCAGTGCTTTAGGTTGGGTTTCTCAACCCAAAAGTACAGATCAATAATGTATTATAAGACTTTTGTGGGATCATATGTGATAATATGTGAAAGTGACTTCACGATACCCGACATATGCTGGAGTTCTATGAAGCATTGTTCTCTCTTTTTTCCCTGTTCATCCCAATTCTAACACATATATGTGTCTTAACAGTCATGCAGCTCTGGTTCTAAATAACTGAAACCTCCATCATGCTGTGAGTCAGGATGTTCCATATTTGTTCTTTGAATGTTTTCTTTTATATATCCATGGATTTTTAGCAAGGAAGATGAAAATGACTAGATGTAGCCATTTTCTGTAGATTCTCTTCTTAAGACTATCCTTATACGGCACAAATGTAGAAGGAATGAAAAGGTCCAGTTTGGAGCAAGGAGAAACCAAAGGGAAAACCTTTGTATGTAGCATTTATGAGTTTGTCCTTACATGTATTCAAATGTGAGAAGGCAGTCTTAATCAGGTTGCAGCAACTAAGACGCTAACCAATAATTAAATACAAACCGAGAGAGGATGGTTCCACTCATCATCTGTGTAGCAAATGATTACCATTCTTAGTTATGCCACAAGTTTTTAAAACCCCAGAATCTTTCTATTGAATTAAGAAGCCTTTCCAAGTTAAAAGGACTCACACATGACTCATCAAAGGAATCAAAAAGGTTACCATAGTTTCTAGTCCTAGAAGCAAGGTTAGAAGACTAAATCATCCCATTTCTTGATTGAATGCCACAAAATAAATCCCAAAATTAGTTTGTTCAGGAGCACATGCCAGTCAGTGTCTTGAGGTGTTCTGCAAATTGATTACTTTGAGAACTGGTCTGAAAGGAACGAAAGTCATAATGATATTTTATCTAATAATAGTGCTATGTATTAAGCACTTGTTCAGTGCCAGACAGTGTCATTGAGGTTTTTTGCATATTATGCAATTTAGTTCTTATAACAACTCTATGAGTTAGATGTTGAGGGTTATTATTCTTCAGATTCTATGAACAGAAAAATTGCAAACTTAGATTAAATACCTGCCCCAAGATCCAACTACTAAAAAATGAATAAGGCAGAAGTTGAACTTAAGGCTGGATAACTGAAAAGACCCTGTTTTTAACTGCTATCCTTTATCCTTTAAATCCTTCATGGTTTACAGCTTGCAGAAATTCTCTCTAAAACATGTAGCCTGTTTTGCAAACAGTGATTCAGTGATGTTTCTTGCTTTTAGATATGCAGCACAAGGCCTTTGATTAGGTGCATATGTATTTCAATTTGCAATTACAAGATTAAAGGTCACTCTAGTTTTATGTTTCCTTATTAATATCAAAAACATTTTAGCACATTTAGATGCATAATGCAGGTATGTTGCTCTCCTCAATCTCATCTAAATAAATGTGGAGATACTGATTAAACATTATTGATACCTGTCAAAAAATAATTATCATTTAATAGAGTTGGAAGAAAACATTCCATTAACCCCCAAGGCAGAGAAAACCTAAAACCTCTAATATTTCTGTGATGAAATTTTTCTATGTGCTTCTTCATAAAAGGACAAAATTCTACATATCTTGGAAGAATATATTACTATGAGAAGAGAATCAACAATGTATGCGTGTTGGCGAATGAATGAATGAGTGAGTGACTCCATTGGCAAATTTTAACTCAAGTGTTTTTAGGATAGATGAACCAAAAAATTATTCCTCTTATGAATTTTAGCTCCTGGAGCAACAATTTTAGCCATTTAGAATGAATTTTAGAAATAATTTTTGAGACCATATATTTATTAGCATGTAAAAACACAAATCTGTGTTATGGATATATTTTTAAGAAAACACTAATATATAGTTTGAGTTGCCTTAATTGGCATGTCTCTTCATGACATCACATTATGTTTGTCTCATGATCAATACTTTTCAGTAGTTTACTGTAAACTAAATCACCTTTACAAAAGAACGACATAAAAAGATTCAGGGAACTGCTAGAAGTCAAAATCAGAAGATTTATGTTAGGTTTGGGGAACTCTCACAGCACTCATAATATATGAAAAATGAATGTGCTCCAGAAGAGCGAGATGGTGCCTGTTTAGTAGTGGTAAACTCTTCTGGTTTACATGGCTGGCATTATAAAACTCAATGACCACATTATAACAAGCTCCTCGGGCTTGGCAGATTTCTTACTCCATGGAGACTGCTCAACCATACACTTCGGTGTTTTTTTCCTATTGCAGTGGGAGTCACATACAACCATATGAGAATTTGTCTCTCATTTCTCTTTTGTGTAGTTGGCTCCAAAATAAGTAATATGGGACCAATCATAAGAAAGTCATGATAGTCAATTGACTAATCTGGACAAGACTTTTGGACCAAAAGGAGGCCAAGCTCCAAACCTGCATGTATTACTAATTGATAGAAAGCATAAACTAATAGCTAGTTATTCTGAGTGCTCAATTTAAAGATCCATTCTTCAGATACTATATTCTGTGGTTTTTTAAAAAAAACTACTGTCTATGCCTAAATTTACACCACCTTTTTTCATAACCGATACTTACTGAGCCATCACGTGACTGTTAAGGAGATGAAAATGAAGTCATCGAGAAAACAATTTCTACTTGGTTCAAGAAACCCATGTTACAATAAGTCAACTGAGTGAGTCAGTATGTTCAAATTCTGTAATAATTATCATTTGAATATTTACTGTTATTCAAGTTTAGAACAAGTACATATTTTTTTTTCTTTTTTTTGCGGCACCGGGGATTGAACTCACAACTTTGTACCTGCCAGACAGGCGCTTAAGCCACTGAGCCAAACTCCCAGCCCTAGTTTTTTGAGGCAGGGTCGCACTGTGTAGCTCAGGCCAGCCTTGCGCTCGCATTGTAGCCCAAGCCAGCCTCGAACTCACAATGCTCCTCCTACCTCAGCCTCCCGAGTGCTGGGATTAAAGGTGTGCGCCACCACACCCAGCTCCACAAGTACATATTTAACAACTTAAAGTCCCTTACCTTTCTTAGACCTTACCCTGGCAAGTACCCATAACCCTTATCAAAATTAGATTATTACTGAAAATATGTAAGACCAAAGAATCATTTTCTTTGCCATTTTCATTTCAAGAGTTCTTTTCATTCTCCATGTACATGGAGAAACTACTAGCCTCTAATATTTGCTTCTGTATCTTCTTTGTGTTTATTCTTGAACTTAAGCTAATGAACTTGGTTTTCTTAATTACATTAATAAACTTACTTAAAATCAAACTCACTAACAATCAAAGGAATGCAAATTAAAGTAACATTAGGATGTTATAATTTACTTCTCAGAGCAGAAGTATTAATTTTTAGATGATAATGCTCAGTGCTGATAAGGTTACCTTTAGATAATCATTCCCATGCACAATTTATAGTAGCAAATTTAACCCTCTTGGAAAGCCTTAAAATATTTACACCTTTTGATCCAATAACCTGATTTCTAGAATTCTATAAGAAGGTAAATATACATGTAGGCAAATATTTTTGAAAAGAAAGTATATTGTTACCAGAGACCAAAATTTTTATCCAGATAAATGGTCATGACATGGAAATAATTAAACAAATTCTGGTATATACAAGTGGCAGCATATATTGCATGTGGTAAAGTCTGCATTAAAAAATGAAATTTTCATCATACTATGTCATATAAAAAAGTTTAATTTCAACTTACTTCTTTTTTTTTTTTTTCTTTTTGACAGAGGGCTTCAATATGCAATTCAGGTTGGCCTTAAATTCACTATATAGCCCAGGCTTGCCCTGAACTTGCAGTGACTCTCCTGTCTCAGCTTCCCAAGTGCTGAGATTACAGGCATGAGCCACCATGCTGGACTTCAATTTACTTTTAAATGTTACTCTGCACATAAATACAGAGTAACTCAAGAAGAATGCCTCTATACCCAAAAAACGTGAAGAATTAATATTACATGCACAACCAACTTCTACACAACTCATTACATGACCAGTAATGTCTTTCTGTAAATCACATGGGAGTAGGAAATGTACTTTCACTAGATACAGAGCTTTAGGCACCATCATGAGAGACAAACTTCAGGGGCAAGACACTAATGATCAACTCTAGGGTCCACAAAGAGCATTAGAACATTTATTAGGTAACCATATAAATACATCATACACATGAACAATTACAAGTATCTAAAGTGTTCTTTCATCTTCACTGAGATCTTTCTGACCTCCAGACCTCGAGGTGGTGTCTGCATTACCGTAATGCATATGACTTGACATAGATATGAATGGTGAGGGACTGTGGAGATGTAAACCACGTGACAAGAGTGTTTTGTGCGGAAAATTCTGTATCATCCCCACCCCCCACAATCCCTCCTTAGAGATTAACAAATTGTAAAGAAAACCCCTGACTTTAGGATTGAAAGACCCAGGTCCACATTCGAGTTCTGTTGCTCACTTTTCTTAAGTCCCACTACACCTGCCCCCTCTAAAGCAGTAAGTAACTGAACTGATGACATAGGGTTTTCTGAGCAGTAAATCAGAGAAAACAAGTAAATGATCTAGGTGCAGGGCTGACCCAGAATAAATACTCTATAAATTTACCTGAAATTAGATTCAAAGACTAGACTAGATATGCATCCACCAGGAGTGGACAGGTCAAGAACTTCACTATATCTGACATACTTTGAATATTTAAAGTTTTTCACCTTCAGTTTAGTATTTGGTCTTATTTTGTCTTTAGGGGGAAAATTTTTTTCCTTAAAAGCCTATCATGGTTTTGGTCTCCAGTTGCATGTTACTTCTCAAAAATGTACCATCCAAAGCCACACCCCCACATCCAATTAAGTCTGACCACTTCATAAACCCATTCGGCTAATGAACTCATCAATGGATTAGCAGCCTCATAATCCCTGTCTCTCTCAGTGTCTCTTAAACATATTAACTGATAATAGATTGTCCATCATAGTTCCCATGACAGAGTTATCTAACTCAAATAATTATCACTGAGCCTAAGGTTAAAAACATTGCCCTACTACAAGAAGGAGTGTAGAGGTGATCTGTAACATGCATCCGGATGTGAATACCAATGCGAGGTGCCACAAATAGCTTAGGCATTTGATAGATGAACATTTGCAATTGGGTAATTAGTGCAAACAATCTTCTCCATAACGCTATTGGTTCATCACTTTCCTTGTTTTATTGTTCTTTGTTGTACTCTCTGCTGTACCCTTTTTATTTCATTTTGTCACTTACCTTCTCCCTTCCATCAACTCTCTCATGTCAATTTTCTTTTGTTTTCTAGAATCTACCCTATAATTTTTCCTTCCTATGCTTTTCATTGTCATGTTTAAATTTCTAATTTTGGATTAATTTTGAAGGATTAGTTTTAATCCTCTAAGATCAAAGTGTTAAAACATTCATCCCTATGAAATTATGTGAAAGCATTGCTTGTAATGGGCATACAGAGGAGAGTTGCAGGCTTCTTCCTCCAACATTTGGAGAGCCAATGGCCATTTGAACATTTTTGGCTACTCTTCTTGTATTAGTATTTTGAGATAATTTTGGATTTAGTTTAGCTTTTTTATTAGTATATGTTTGCAATGTATAATAATTATATTACTCTTTGGCAACTGATACATATAGAAAAAATTTGTCTTTCAAGGAGCAGAATCCTATGGGTTTTTTAAAACTACATTTCACATACACACAAAAAACTTATAAAGGAGTACCAACCTGAACAAATGGGTGTGGGTGGCAAATCCTTTAGTGTGAAATTCTCTGTGAATTGATAAAAATGTTAAAGCAATCCATTTTCTCTACTCATCCTGTTTTGTTGGCTGGGGAGAGGGGACGAGGCAGAGCTACTCGCGGCACACTGGCAAGACTGGGGTACACAGACTCAGATTTTCACACACTTATCACCTCTAGATGAGGATGTGACAGGTTTTACTATGACACCTATCAATCCTCCCCAATTAGCAGTAACATTGCGTGTAATGAGTCTGACCAGAATTAGATGCATGCTAGATCTACACAAATGTAGTACACTGGAAAGCCCAAAAACAGTATTAAGAAAGGCTTGCCAAACAAACTACATCTTTCTTTTATGTGCTCACCTTTTTCCCCTTCAGTCATTGAATGTTATTATATGCCAGACATGAGTAAAGTAATTTGGATAGCATGTCTAGTTTATTTTTCTCTCTTCACATTTTAGAGGCTTTTAAAGCAAGCCACATAGCAGAAGAAAGACATTTGGAGCAACTCGGAATTGCTTGCCATGTGTAGACATAATCTGAATTTAATGATCTGCATGATTAGGAGGGAATGACAGACTCATCAGGAAACCAGTAGAAATGTTTCAGGCTGGTAAATATTTTAAATCCAACAGACTTCTTTAATTTACCTGCTATGATAGGTGCATTTTCTTTCCATTGTGGAACCTCTGAATTGTATAAATTCACATGTCATTTCCTGATTTTCTAATGCAGTTAGTCTTGATTGGTAACTTTTTGTTTTCAGTGTTTGGTATTTATTGATCATAGATACTATGGCAAAAATGGCTTGAAATACAAACTAAGATGCAAGCTCTGAGGGACCTGTTAGTGTCTCTCACGAATTTGTACATACTGTTCATTCCAGGTGTCTAGTGTTTCTGCAGTTCACTGCCTAGAAGGCAGGGCCAAATCTGAGCATCTATTTATGAAAACAACCATCGAAAAGAACAGTAAAAACTGGAGCATCATGTATTGTGTTGTTCACACTCTGCCTCTCAAACCCATAAGTGTTATTAATTCAGAGTTATCTCTAGATGATAAAGTTCTATCCATCTGTTCAGAGAATTGTGGAAAACTATTAAAAGATTTATCACATATGTAACCTATTTCATTTAATATCACAAATCCTGAAAACATTCAGCATTTGAAAATATATATAAAATATATATCAATATATATAAAAAATATACATCAATGTGAGTATTAGGGAAATTATTTGATTGCTAACTGCTGAGATCTACCTTTATTGTACATATCAAAAATCTCAGGCAAATTTCAGAGATTCAGGAAAATGTAATACGAAAGTTTTTTTTTTTTTTTTTTACCTTTGCAGTGTAACTTTTGTCATATTCTAGAAATTGCCTCCAGACAACTAATCAAGAGTTCAAAGCAGATTTTGCAGCCCTAGACTTTCTGTGGCTCAGAGAATCTTGAATAACAAATATGGATGATAATGCTCTGCACACAATGTTTTAAATTAGACTTTGTAAGGTAGAGTGCTGAGAGATTGAACTATGCACTCTAGGAGTGGTTCGAGGGGATTGGTGTGGCCAAATCCCTGGTCAATTATCTCTAGTCATAATTAGCTTTGACTAATGAGTGTAATGTACTCTAAATCTCTCTCCTCTCTCTCTCCTCTCTCTCTCTCTCTCTGTTTCTGTCTGTCTCTGTGTATGTATCTGTGTCTGTGTGTGTCTGCATCTAGTAAAAAGAAAATTTGACAGTGTTGTTTTCAACAATCAACTCTGATAATCATGTTAAAGGCAGCGCTTTTGAATTGTGCAAGGCCGATTAAAATTGCAAGAGCTCACTAACAAAGAGAAGCAGCTATTAGGTTGGCACCTATATACAGCTATACATTGCTAGCTCTTCCAAATGGTAGTCAGTTCTAACAACAGCACAATACTCATAAAGCTTCTAGGGACTATCACATCTTTCTCTTAGTACATCTTGACATACTCTTACAGATGTACACTTTGTTGATAAAATTTTGTTCATTGACTAAATTACTGTACTTTAGAAGCAGTTATCGTCTCACATTGTTCCCTGACACTACCAGCATGCTACTTTTCTGGAACCAGGGAAATGATTCAGGTTAAAGTTTCAACTTGATTTCAGTTCTGCAGATGTTATTGTATCTGGCAGGCAACCTGACTCAGTGTGTGAAGTGTCACTCGATAGTCATTGATACAATACACCAAGAGAGACCAGGCAAGGGCTTTTCAGAATTACACATGAAAGTTGCTGTGTCCATGTATCTCAATCAGAGGGCTGAAGACCAAATAGGAAGGAAGTTCTTTCATGTAAAAGAAGAATTTCAATATTGGAGATCTCCAACAGGATACATCTCTTCATTTCTTTCCCTAATACCAGGATAGGCCCAGTAATTGGGGATGCCACATAATGGAAAGGAGCATCCTGCAGTTTCGGGGTAAACCTCTGTATTCCATAGTACTTTGGTTTTCTAGAAATTGAATATGGATATGATCCCACAGATTTGTTATTTTGGGATTTATTTTGTAAACCATGTCCAAAAAGAATTAAAGAATCGCATTTTATTAAATCAAATGTGAGAATGATGTACTGATAACATGTTATGGTGTGGCTGAATAACAAGAACATTCTCCCTTGTCAAAGAAACCAGACACAGAAAGCCACATACTGCATCATTCCAGCTATATATAATGTGTAGAGTAGGTACCATAGAAAACGAAAGCCAGTTAGTGCTTTCTAGGGGCTGGAGGGAATGAAGAATGGGGGTGACTGCTTAAGACGTCCATGGTTTTCTTTAAGGTTGATAGTGATATTTTGAAAGTCATTAGAGTTAGTGGTTGCACAACATTGTGAGTGTACTAAATGCCACTAACTTGTTCACTTTCAATTTTATCTACTAAGGATTTCACCTCAATTTAAAAAAAAATTAAAACAGAAGAAATGAGTTATTAGAGAAGACTCAAGAGTCCACCTAGACCAGTACATAGCTGGTAAAGGACACCTCTCAGAATAACTAAAATTACATAGAAAAAGATTTAATTATTAAATAAACTCAAGACACTTTGTCAGTCTTCTGTAACAAATCAGTGAACTTAAATTAGCCCTATCAAGAAATTTCAGCATTTTTTAGCACTCATAGGTCTATATTATTAAAATTAGGGGTGAAGAAAGAAAATGATTGTGTGACTATTTCTGAAACCAAGCAAGAAATTATTTTTAAAATATTTTAGATGATGACTCTCTAAAAGAGTAGTATCTTCTCGTCTCTGAAAAATCTAATGGATTTCTTTACAAACTCTTTCTAAAGTTAGAGATGTATATCCTATTTCTATTTTAAGTTAAATGTTGCCCAAATGTGTACAGCACTCAATAGAATAGGGTACATGCTATTCTGAAAGTTAGATCTGGATGTAAAGTTTCAAGAACCAAAGAGGAAGATGCAAAACACCTGAAAAATCAAAAGGGTCTTGCCTCAAACTCTGGTAGCCTCCTTCCCCTTTCAGGTAGGAAATAGAATATGGTTGGTGTTTCCCTAGTCTGGAGCCATTGGGGTGGGGTGGGAGGGTTGGACGCCTCTTGTCCATGCTTTAAAGGGGAAAAGCCAGAGGTAAGAGATCAGAAGTTAGAGCTTTGACAGAGGTGAAATTTAAAACTAGAATACTTAAGTCTCATTCTAAGTCTAAAAAGCAGGGGCCTGCATGGAGTACATTTAAGGAAGAGTAACAGCAAGGCAGGCAAATTAAAGCAATCCCAAGAGTTCTGAGGAGAAAGGTAATGCCCCTGGGGACTTTTTTTTCACTTTTATTAGGACATGCTTGCAGCACATAACGATTGCATTCACTGTAGGAGGTTAGTCCATGTACATAGCACGTTTCAATTCTCTTCCCCCACCTTTTATTTTTCCAGAATCAGGTTCACTTATATGTAAGACCTTATAAAGTTAATTATCATATACACAGGTTGAAATCCAGACCAAATAAGCTGAAGAACATATGAAATATGTAAGACGATTGTGCTAAGTCAAGGTACACTTTTAGATACATTGTCCACACTGGATTACAATACCATTGTTTCTTTCTCTTTCTTTTTATCTTTCATTTTGTACTATTGAGTTTTTATATAATAGGAAACCACATGATATTTAAGCTTGTGTGTCTGAGTTTTGTTTAGCATCAATACATGGGTTTGGTGGGTATTCAGGACTGTGACACCAAACAGGCAACACATGGGAAAGCACCAGTAAAGAGGAGAGGAGGCAAGATTGGCATCTCCAAGTATAGATCAGGAAGTGTCAGCACCTGACTAAGATGGGGCAAGGGTGAGCATTCTCGTTTGTATATTGGTTTTTGTTGTGTTTGCACTGCTTGGGTGGTGTCAGACCCAGGTTCTTAGTCCCAGTGCTAGAGAAATGTTCTACTACTGACCTAATACTCTGGGTAAATATTTCACAGACTCCTAGGATATAAATCCCACAGATATGTTTTTGAATCAAAATTTACTGCAGACTTTTCAAAACAACAAAAGAGCTTATGCATCCAGATAAAAGCGTTACATTTATCTTGGTCATTGCATGAGTAAAACAAGTAATTATAGGGCTGGGGATATAGTTCAGTGGCACAAGAACCTGCCCTGCAAGCAGGAGGTTGTGAGTTTGATCCCCAGTATCAAAAAGAAAGAAAGAAAGAAAGAAACAAACAAACAAACAAACAAACAAACTAAGAAACAAACAAGTAATTATATGTACTTCCCATCTCCTGGCAGGAGACAACACAGCATGCATATTAAGATTTGCATGCATACAAGAAGGGCATAGAAGTATTTTTCTAAACATAATTTCTAGAAACATGGAATGGTTTTTGAAGCCTTCTAAATATGTACAATTATGTTTTCTCTCAAAGTCTCTTTATAAGCTATTCATATCTATATAAAGTTTTGAAATTATTTTACTTTAAAAGTAAAGAGAAAATAATAAGAATATGATGAAGAAATAAACCTTTTAGTTTGAATACTAGACACAACTTCTGACTGTATTATTTATTTGATTACAGGGAACCTTCCCAAATGTAAGAGCAGAGAATCTGGTAGGATGTTTAATTTCTGGTGGCTTGGCAGAGAACAAGAAAGCAAGCTGTCTGCTACAGATTCTGTATTCATGGGGGAGTAAGGTAGACAATTTTAAATTTACCACTGCTACCTTCTGTGAGTCCCCTGATTTCATACCAGGCGAACTTTGAAAGAAAAGCAAAAGTGTTTAGGAAGAATAAAGAGGGTAAAAAAAAAAAAGAAAAGGAATGCCTCTTTCAATGGGATTTAATCACTGAACTCAACAGGAATACACGGAAGGAAAAAAATGCCAAATGTTTGTGATCCACCAGGGGACAGTTTTCTATTTATCCTCATGTCAGCTACAACTGATGATGGTGAAAGAGAAGATGGTAAAAGCTGAGAGTCCATGCAATTACTATTTCCTTGAGCCAAGTGAGGTGCAAAATCCATTAATTTCCCTTTCCACCTCCACCTAACGCCTGACTCTGAGTCACTGCGTGCTGCCTCCACCAGTCGAGTGGGAGTTATTTTTTTGAAATCCGAAGGGGTAAAAAAGGTATTCATTTTCCACACATTTCCTTATCCTGAAGTTAGTTGAGAATTTATGCTCTTATCCCCAACAGAGCTGATGTCTTTGAGAGTAAATAGCAAGGAAGGCTGAGAATACTGCTCAGCACTGACCCTGTCCATATTGGCTCTCCAGTGAGAAGGAGAAGAGAGAGGGTAGAGGTCAAAGAGCCCCGCGTGCCCCTCTTGCAAATCTTGGTTTTGAATGCCAAGTCCTGAAGTCGAGTGAAATAGGATTCAGTAAAGTTGCTGAGGCCATTAACTTCCTTTGTCTTGAGGACAACACCCATCTCATAAGATTTAAAAGCAGCTTTTCCAGGCCAGTAACCTCTTGCCAAAGCCAGGTCCACTGTCCGCATACAGCAGAAAGGAGCTCCATCTTTTGCAACAGCCATGGGGATGCGATCTGGGGAGAACCAGTGGTGGTGGCTGTAAATGGAGACAAACTAGATGACACTGAAGGCTCTGAAGCTGGTACACATAGCTGTGACTACAGGCTCTTTGCAGTCTTCTTGGCATATTTGGCTGCTGAAGACCTTGTCCACAGCCTGTTGTTTTTGAGGACATCTGAAGCTTTGTCATTGTTTCAAGACAGTAGTATGAATATTCACAGAGGTTTAAAAAAACAAAGCAGAGATGCCCAGGTGCCCTTTTCCCTTAACAGTGACACTGCTAATTAGAATGGTATTTTTAGATAGTGTTCTGGCACTACAAGAGCTCAATAAAATGATCATGCCCCTTGAGCTAAGCATTCTCACCTTGGGGAATTATCTAAAGAAAATAGCAGTTAAGCCTACTTGTACAAAGATGTTTATAGCCACCTTATTTGTAACAGCACATAGCTGGAAACAACCCAAATGCTCAACAATTAAGGAGTGATTAAGCAAACTTTGGAACTTTAATATGGTAATAAAGTCTGTGGCAATGAAAATGATGAATATCTGAACTATGTAAATACTTAGAAAGCCTGTGTAAAACAATGCTGCATTAAAAAGGAGACCACACAATAGTCAGAGCACAATAGAAAAGTAAGTACTTGATTATAGCAGTGTCAGTATCATTTCTTAACAACAATAAGAACAGAAAAAGCCACGGTCTAATAAAGATTGTGTATCCCTTATCTGAAATGCTTAGGACCAGAAATGTTTCACACTTCTTTGGAGTTTGGGTTATTTGTATGTGCATAATAAGATATCTTGGGATTGGAATCCAAGTATAAGCACAAATTTATTTATGCTTCATTCCTACTTTATACATATTGCCTGAAGTTATTCTTATGCAGTATTCTTGTTTTGCTTGTGTTTCAACTGTGACCCACCACGTAAGGTCAGGTGTGGGATTTTTTGCTTGTAGCCTAACCCTGACTCTCAAAAGTTTTTAGATTTTAGAATATTTTGGATTCCACATTTTTTTATTATAAATACTCAGCCTGTATATAGCTAGTGCTCAGAGTGAATGAGGTTTTGTATTTTTAAGGAAACTTAAGGTGTCGTTTTCAGATTTTTGATAAAGCTATTTTGAAACACTGTATAGTACTCAAAATTTTTATTACTATGGTGTAAAGCATAATGAAAGTATCCCTAGCTATTAGTCTACTAGTTCATTTGCTCTTTACTTCCAACTGATACCATAAAGTCAACATGGAGAAGCCAAAGCTTTAAAACAATATGGAATTGGCCTTGCCTAGTAGTCAAGTACTAACTTCGCTTTTAGTAATATTCACACTTGAATCAAAATATAAAATTATGGTTTAAAAATTCAATAACCAAATAAGCAGAAGAAAACTCAGAGCCAAACACTATCTGAGTAAGGTCAGATGGAAGATCCATTAGAAGGTGTTGACTCCTCGTTTTACACAGCTAAGTCCTAACACTAAAATAGACAATTGGCCTACAAGCAATTCTGAAAGGGGCTTTATGTGCTCAGCTCTTCCAGGGTCAGTTTTTATCCTGCATAGTCTCTTTTCGTATTTCAGAGCATAGTGATACAGCTACTCCTTGGACAGGACCCACCTTTGGTGTTCTAGAAAGGGTCTACATACCATTCTAAGGTTCTGTGGTAGCAAAGAGGCTATGTAAATTCTGATGTCCAGATGAACAGTTTAATTTTCAGCGATGGACACCATGAGGCACTGGCCTATGTCATATTATTAGCAATATTTTGTTTTGTAATGCTGAAATAATTCACATAGCTAATTGCACCAGAACACATAAAATCCTTGAATGCCACGCTTCACTGGGCATTTAGCATTAGTGTTCGAGTCTAGAATTAATTACGGAGGTCTTTTCTTAAGAATGCGGTGATGGACCTCCAGCCTCACTGTTAGTCGGGATTTTTCCTTTGGGAGAGGCATTCACTTCCTCTCTGTTCACTGTTCATGAAGTCAAATGAAGGAAGGCAAAAGCCCTCTTTGAAAACTGACAAAGCTTTGTTCACCCTTGGAGCTTTTCTAAAACTGCTTTTCCAATTTCATATCACTAAACTCTTAACAACTGTTCAAATCAGCAAGAATCATTGATTCATGGGTGCTACATTGAAAGCAATTTCCACTCTTCATTTCCAATCATTCCCACTAGTCAGCTTTTCTGAATCACTATAGCTATTAAATCAACATGGATATAAATGGTAGGCCTGCCCCTTCAAATTTGGGTCAGTTTTGAAATTACAAAAGATCTCTCCAATGTAGGTCTTTCCTGTTATTGTGAAGTGGTGGGAAGAGAACGATTTTCAGAAAAACTGAGTGTAAGTTGTAACCTTGGGTAGGTTTTGTTACACAGACTCTCCAAATTCTCACCTGTTATACGAGAATAATAACATCACTTGCCTCACAGACCGTAATGAGGGTCAAATTAAATATGGGAAACAGTAATTCAGCTCTACAGCCTGATTTGATTCTCTTTAACAGAATGGTGCTGTGTTAGCTAATGTGTTCATTTCCTACATTGACTGTTTCCTTATTATCCTTGTTAAAAACTTAATAATATGACTCCAGGTTACTTCTGGAAAAGTCTTCCACTTTTGATCATTCTTCTGTGTTACATTACATATTTTAGTAAGTTTAAATGCTACTTTGAAGTGAGTTAAATGACAGATACTAACAAATAAAAGTATCTTCATTCCATTGCCAGTATATAGTACAGAGAGGCATTTAGGAACATGGAATACAGTAGCTGCTAGTAAAATAACAAGGATGTACTGTTTTGTTACATCTCTCTTGGTGATGTGAAAGTATCTCCTAGTATTCCTTTTTTGAAACCTTTTTGTCTATCTTCTTAGCAACCATAAATTATCTACAACCCTGGCAAGTACTTAAAGGAAGCAAGGAATGGTTCTCAAATGTCACTTCAGCTAAAAACGCTGAGGACCTTGGCACTGTATGCACAAGCCCATTCCCAGCCCCAGAGATTCTGATGCAGTTGGTTTGGTACAGGTCTCAGGCATGCTGTTTGTTTGCCTCTTTTAAGCACCCAAGTATGCAATCATGACTGCAGATCATTGCTTTACATTTTGGTTAAATAGAAGTAGGAAATCTTTGAGCCATGATTACAACCTGGTCAGTCCATATTTTGACCAGTTAGAAGACTATTGTTATGGTTTATGTTTAAATGTCCCCCCAAAGCCTCATGTGGTCGTGGGGGTGGCGAGCCTTTCTAAGGCAGTTGAGTCTAGCATTTGTGATTGATTCATTGTCTAGTGTTGGGATCAGTGGTGTGAGTGCTGCACCTGCCCAGGGACAGGTAGCCAGCATACAATATAAGGGAGAGAAGGAGGCGTGCTTTTCCCTTTTGCTCTTTTCATTCTTGTCACTTGTGGCCACCATGATCAGTTGCCCCTTAGCTGTGCCACCCTGCCTTGGAGACAGCTGAGAATGGACTGAAACCTCCAAAAACTGTAGGCTAAATAAATCTTTCCTTCCTTCATTTTGGGTGTCAAGTATTTTGTCTCAGCAATGAGAGAAAAGTAACCAAGATAACTATCCACATCCATGATACCTAAGTTCAGCTGTGACATGTAATGTGATATATTAGAGAACGCACAGGCTTTGGAGCCAGTGCTTGTTCCATTCGAGCTGTGTTGCCAGGGGTAGTGATCTGACCTCACCGTCCTCATCTGCCACATAGAGAAAAGAGCATGTCTAGGACTGAAGTGGTATTTTTATCAGGAACATGTGTACTAGCAGACTCTCAAAAGTGGTAGCTTTATTGATGATTACTAACATTAAGAAATAAAGCCTGCCAGCTACATCAAATGAAAACTCTCTGATTCAATGGCATCTGATTGTATTTCTCTTGAAATAACAAGGGATTAAGTAGAAATTTTTCCTATTGTCTTAAGTTTCTGCTGAAGCCTCAAGGCTGGCACACTGACTCGTGTACTGTCATGTTTTAAAGAGTTCTTCCCCAACCACGTACCTGTATTAGGGTTTTATTAGAGAAAACAGATATAACACAAGATCTACAAACATATAGGAAATTGTAAGATTGGCTTACGATGGTCAGCCACAGAGTCAGATGAGGAAGCGTGCAGAGGGTGTTTGCAAGCTGGAGGCTGAAGGATTCAATCTAAGGTCTGGAGTTTGCTGCAGTGTCCCGTGCAAGTCCACACCAGCAGGCTGATGGGTCTGCAGTGGAAGGTTGAAGAGTGTATGCTGGAAGGCTGAAGGATCCAAGGCAAAAGCCAAAGAGCCTGCACTAGAAGCCAGGAGATGACACCCAAGCTGAAGGCAAAGAAGATGGGAGCTCCTCTGAAGAACGGAACCTCTTCTGTCCTTCCTCCACCCCTCTGATACCATCCAGGAGATGAGCCACCTTACAGCCTAGGGTGTAGAATCACTAAGATGATTTAGTTAAGCTTCTAAATGTTTCAAGTTGACACAATCAATCAACCAACACAACACCCCAGAGAGGGCAGCATGATTCTGTGTCTTCTTCACCATCAGCCACTTCAAGGAAGGGCAAGTTGCTAAATGGTGCTGAAATAGAGCCATTGTTAAAAGAATTTTTACTAACAGAATGTTTTCTGTTTGTTTGTTTGCTTGTTGTCTTTTTTGAGACCGGGTCTCGCTATGCAGTTCAGGCTGGCCTTGAGCTCACTTTATAGCCCAGGCTGGTCTCGGACTCACAATAATCTTCCTGCCTCAGCCTCCCAGAGTGCGGGGATTACAGGTGTGCGCCACCACACCTGGCTCTAACAGAATGTTTTAGAGGACAGAGCTGGCCTAGCCCAAAAAGCAGGAACTGCTCAGTCAGCTGGGGAGTGCTTCACATGTTTCAGTGACAAGTGCTGTGTAGGAGATTTGGGGATGTGTGAGGGGACAGCAGGCAGAGAGCAGAAGTAAAACATCAACCTACCCAATGGGCCAAAGGGCCAGCATTTGGGTATCTGCCATCACCAGGAAAACACCAATTCCTGATTGCTGTAGCCAAATTCAGGTGAGACTGTGCCGTCTGCTTTCCATCCCTCACCTCCTTCCGACTCCTGACTGGGGGCAGAGGCAGCACAGTGAGGGGGCACAGGGAGAGGAGAGCAGTAGAAGACTCAGATGCAGCAGTGAAATAAAAGCGCTGGTCCCACCCTGGCCTAACTGCTGCCTGGATCTGAGCTTGGGAAAAGAGTTTCTTAAAATTGGATGAGAAGTTGAAATTTTGATTTAGATGACACTTGACTTTTTAATATCTGGAAAAGCGAGACTTCTAATGCCACAAAGTGACCCAAAAATCTATGAGATGAACCCAAGATAATGGCCAGGAGAAAGGAAGGAAGAACTTATAGCACAGATTCAATATGAAGTGACACAAGAAAGATGAATTATTCTTCATGCCTGCATTTGACTAAGAACAGCTCCTACCATATTCCTGTGTCTGTTTCCCAAGGGTCCAATGTTCACTTGCCACTTCCAGATTCCAAGTGCAGAGATGACTTGAAATGGCATCAAAACTCTTCTGACACATATCATTCCAGTCCCTGTAGCAGTTCCCTAAATTTCTTTCAAGATAAAGACTTTCCTGACATTTTAAAAACTGGTGTCAGCCTTTAGCGCTCATGTCACATAACTTATTTAATTCTTATTTAATTTGATGCATCAGGAGACAGGTCGCTGCATCACTCTTCATCTTTCCTGCAGCCTCAGCAGAAACCTATCACCATGTCTATGCACCTTTATTGAATAACCCATTTTTCCTCGTGGTGGCCCTGAACCCCAGAAACAAGAGGGGTGTAGAGAAAGCTAGGAGCACAGACGTGGGAATCAGGCAACTCTAGGTCACTGCCTCTGAAACTAACCATACCATTTTATTATGCTTCTCAACTTCTCTGGCCTTGGTTTTATTGCCAACAAAAGGACATTATCTGCTGTACAGGACTGCTTTAAAGGATAAATTAAATAGTATAAATAAAACCTTTAGCACAGTGTCTGGCACATAAGTGCTAAGCACCGATAGATTAAAATACAATGTTCAAGGGCTGGGAGTTTGGCTCAGTTGTTTAAGCGCCTGCCCTGGCAGGTGCAAGGCTGTGAGTTCAATCCCCGGTACTACAAAAAAAAAGAAAAAGAAAAAAAAGAGTTGGTGTAAAATACAATGATTCAATGTAGTTTCCTATTGCTGATACACATTACCTGACATTCACGAGTTAAAAGAAAGATTTAACTGACTCATAATTTCAGGGGATTCAGTCCATGACTGGCTGATTTCAAGCCAGTAATATCATGACCGAAGGGCATGGCGGAGCAAAGATGCTAAATTCATGGTGGCTGGGAAGCAGAAGAGAGGATTGGTGCCAGACAGGTAGGGTTATTCGACTAGACATAGTATCAAGGTCATGTCTCCATGACCTACTCCAGAAACACCCAGTAGTGTGCTTTGTTAATCCTCTAAGTGGCTCCCAAGTCAAACAAGTTGACCATCTACTGCAACCACCACAATTACAATGATCACAAAGATAGCCATTACTATGAAAAGAATATTGCTAAAGCAATGTACCATATTTATCATCGGGTCATGAGTGTTATTACCCCAACACACAAAAAAAGACACTTTCCTTTAGTATGTACTGGGGAAGAGGAATTTTATGGCAGTTTCCCCCAGAGTTTGCCATCCTTCTCTGCTTCTTTTCTATATTCCCTCCTCCCCCATAGCTCTCAGTTACATCATGCTTCAACAATCACTTTATACCTGGTGATTACAGGTTGGAAATTACAAGGACAGGTCCTTTGGAATAATGTTACCAAATCTGTGCAGATCCAAGCAGAAGGGTGGATGTGGGGCAGCCCCTCTTCCTCTGTTCTCTGCTTCTGCATTTTCTACATGACCAAAATCATACTAACAGGGACGAGCAATACAAAAATGGACAACTGGGTCAAACTCCTCTGGGAGAGAGCAATAGCCAATAGATAGCTGTGCAAAAGACACAGATCCATTAACCAGATATTTCATCAGATTATCCCCAAGAAAACCAGTAAAACCCCCAGGCAGTAGCCCCTTACTGCTGTCCCCTTGATGTGCACTCAGTTTCTAGTCTTGTTTCCCCTAACTCAGGTTTTCCTACTTCTCTTTTTATATAGCTATGAAGAACTTATCCATTACCTTAAGCTTTAGTATCATTTCCTCAAGGTTGATTTCTAGAAGGCTGAATTGTTCAATCTAGAATCACATTTCGCTGGGACTAAACTAGAATAATCAGCGTGGGTCATGATATTCTATACCTAGATGCAGATAGGCCAGGGCAGGCAGTAGGACCTGGTTCCACTAGAGCTCTGTCTGCCTAGCAAGGTTGTGACCATACTTTCCCATTAGGAGTCTGTAACAGATACTGCTGGACTACTTATCACCATCTTCACTTCACCCATCCCCAACACACAACCACTTATTTTCTAAACACAGACTGTAGTTCTCAGAGGCAAGATTCTGAAACTCTTAGAGGAAGAAACCATTTCTCTCACTTCAAGATAAAAGACCACACCTTCTCACCACTCCCCAGCAGGCTATGAGGTCCACATTCCTGTGGAAAGCCTAGTTACCTCCTCCTATCAACCTTCTCTTACTTTTCCTATCTAATTGCAGCATTCTATGTTCCAACAAAGACTTTTAAAAATAGCAATTTTTCTTTTAATGACTGTTCCCTCTGCTACCAAGCACCCAGTCAAGGCTTTGAAATGAGTTTATGTTGACTTAATTAAGTCCTTAAACAAGATACTTCCCTTTTTTCCTAGTGGTAGTATTACATTAGTTTCATCTACTTGCCCTTTTAGGTAGATGTGGAATAAATTCAAAGATTTCCACTTCAAATTTTTATTTGCTGGAACTATGTCAGGAGATGAACGCAAATTATTGTATTCAGTAATTATTCACCACTTACAGGCAGTTTTCCAAGTGTTTTGTAAACATCAACACACTTAACAGCCCTATATGGGTAGGCGTTATGATCATCTCCACGTAGACATGAGGACAATATAGGAGAGAGAGATTAAGTAACCCGATCAAAATCACAAGGCTGGTGAAAGGTAGGATTCATATCCACACAGTCTTGCTCTAGATAACTTATTTTAACTAATAGACCATCCAGCGTGGTTTGCTATACAAACGGGTTTCTCATTCTCTATCTCATAGAAAAAAAATTCCTGATGTAGATATCTTTGTCATCATTTTTAGACACAGGAAGAGAGTGATCTTTAAATGGCTAAATGGCCTTTCCAAGTCATAAGCTGGCAGATCTCAAATGTAGTGCAGCACTTGTAAATCTAAAATCTAGGGCTGAGCATGGTGGTGCACACCTATAATCCCAGCACTTAGGAGGCTGAGGCAGAAGGATCCCCATGAATTCAAGGTCAGGCTTGGCTACATAAATGAATTCAAGATCAACCTGAACTACATCGGTGGACCCTGTTTTAAATTAATTAATTAATTAATTAAAATCTAGCTGCAATGGATAGCTGGCTACTTGTCTGAGTATGTATTGGGTAGCCTCTGAAAGAGGAACATTAAAGAACTTTTGCTAGAGAATCTTATTTCCTACCTGACTTTGCTAGAGAATCTATTTCCTACCTGACTTTGCTATCAATACAGTCATTTGGTTAGGGCTTTAACTAATACAGAGCACATGTGCCCAGAGGGTCCTTTAATGAATCCATTTTGTCAATTACAGTGAAAGCCATAAATTATTACAGCATAAAGTGAGCATAGATCAAGGCTGCCATATTCCTGTGAGCATTGTGGTACACCCTTAACCTAAATTGTATTTTCTCCTTGTAAATGGAATGAAAATTACATTGTTTTGACCTTTGGATCATTGGCTCTTATATTTTATATATTTCCCAGCAGAATTCACAAAGATATACAGTCATTTAACCTGCTCCTAGAAAAAATTACAGAAAGTAAAAATACTGGGCATGTAATTGGCTTCTTTATGGACTGAATTATTGAACAATTCATACTTGGATCATTATTTAGTACGATTTATAACTTCTAAGAGGCCATTTATCAATAATTTTTGAATGATTTTCCAAAACAAGTGCAAATCAAAAAAAGAACAATTTACTCTTAATCTCTTTGATGAGATCCTGAATATTACGGCATTGATCTCATCCGATCATAAGATAGGATTGTTGACACAAGGTAGAGATACTGTGAACATTTCTCATACTAACTCTGAAGCTCTCTTGAGTTAAACTTTCCCACCTTCACCTTGTGTTCTTTCTCCAGAATCTGTCATAATATACAGTCATCCTTTAGCACCCATAATTTATATAAAGTAGCACAGTATTTATGTGTAACCTACACACATCCTCCAGACATACTTTAAATCATCTCTGGATTACTTACAAGAGCTAGTATAATGAAAATAATCAATAAATTAGTTTTTATGCTATATTACATAGGAAATCATGACAAGAGAAAATACTGTGTAGAACTTCAGTACAGACACAACGTCTTGTTTTCCAAGTTATTTTCAGTCTGTGATGCTCTCAATCCACAGATGTGGAACTCAGTGATTTGGCAGGCCAACTGTACTTACTAAATACCTGGTATCAGTAAACCACTCGATTAATCAGTAAAGTTTTGGAAATAAATAAACGATGGCCCCTGGCTTCAATGAGTTTGTGGTTTACTGAACAAAGAGTTACAACAAATGCAAAATATATTATAAGAGAAGCACTGGTAAAGTTCCCTGCAACATACAGAGGTGGCACAAAGAGCAGTGATCAGTTGACTTGAATGGGTCAGCAGTAGTTCAAAGCCTCTTCCTTCTTTTAAACTAGATCTTGAAGGATAAGTAGGAGCCAAGTGAGTAATATCTAAAAATGTTTTAAGACAGAAAACTCAGCCAGAACCAGATTACAGAAAATAAAAATAGTTTAGATTTTATTCACCATTCCCAATAGTAAGACACTGTTAAAGAACTTGACTGAAAGTGTAAGATTTTGTTTCTCTTCTAGAGGTCTGATGATGGATAGAAAAACCCAGGCTGCAGAGAGAGAAGGCAGTTAAAAATCATTCTAAGAACCCCCCAAGAAAAGAAATTCAGGAACAAAACTAAGACAAAGAGACATTCTTAATTAACTGTAGGATAAGATGGATAGGATTGCAGGGATGGACACGATGAGAAATGGAAGGTGACTATTCACTGTGTGGCTGGGGGTAAGTAGTGCTATTCCCTGAGGTGAGGAGAGGAAGTAATCACTTTCATGGTGCCATTATCAGCAAATAACAGAAAATTCAAAATGATGCAAGTCAAAAGGAAATTTATTATCTCAGGTAACCATGAGAGTGGTGTGAAAGTCAGATAAGCCCAAGACTGGTCAGTTCAACCATGTCCACCAGAGTTTGGGTTCTCATTCCATCTTCCACTGTTTGTGATGCTCACAGACACACGATGGTGCTCACAGTTTAACTGCTACCTGGGAACACACCAAAAAGTGTCAGCACAAAAGGGAGGAGCACCCAAGGTCCTTTTTTTCAGATAAAAGAAGGAGTTCCCAGAATCCCTCAGCAGCTCTCTCCTCAAGTCTCTGTGCCACAATGGACTCAAGTGTGCTGCCAAACCTAATCATTAGCTAGAGATAGTACTTAGTGGTGACGTGCTTGCTTATTGTGTGGGAGGCCCTGGGTTCAGTCTTCACTACTGCAAATAAAAAAACAGACAAGCAAGCTCAGTAACCAACAGAGAAAAGAGAACCTCACAGAGGGCCCTGCTTGGTCTAGTTCTGTTAGTAAGATGCCTCCCTGTCCTGGAGCTTTGAAAGGGTGCAAGCCCAGAGCAACCCTCCCTACTGAGGAAGGGCAGGGAAGAATGGGAGCCAGGTGGGACCTGGTCTGGTCCGCTGCAGGGGAGATGTGAGTTCAGCATTTCCTTCACAGGCTAGTTGAGGAAGCAAGGCACATGGAGGAAAAGAAAAACTCTAAGACAAAGGTGATAAGTAGAGTTTCCTCAATTACACCCAACAGAAATGATCCATATTTTGGAGACTAAAAAGATAAGCCTGATATTTTCCATCATTTTTATTTATCACAATAAAAGTTGCAATTCCTAAACTTGCTGTTTGCCCTGCATATCTAGCCAGAAATATTTAACAGACATCTGAATAATGGGTGTTCATTTGCCTCATTTTCAGTGTTCAGATATTTGTAGCTACAAGTTATCTCTGCAAGTTCTTAAACTTCTTTCTTCTTTCAAACTCAGTCTGTTTAATCTCTCTTTGCAGGGGATAGGAGAAGAAACAGACCTTACTTAGACTTTGCCTTTACTTCCAAACCAGTCCATTTCTCAAGTGAGATTTTCCAAAAATGAGATGCTCCAGAGTTTATCCATCACCAGATATTTTAGTAGGAAGGAGTCTCAGCAGCTGTATTATGCAATTTGTGCTGCTTAAAGTTTAGATACACCATGGAAACCTCAGTCCTCTGACCCTGATCACATTTGGTAGGTCTCCCTCTACCCACTTTAAAGTATTTCTAATGTCTCTTGAAATATGAGTTTGCTCTCCTGGGTTTACCACAGTCTGATTCAATTATTTTTCAGCTTTATCACAACTAAATAAAGTAAGTATAGTAAGTAGGGTAAGCCTAATCAGTGTTGCATTTTATTCAAATAAGTGAGGTTGAATTTGCTGTTTTTAATAAAGAAACCCACTTGAGACATGTTACTTTTGTTCATGAAGCAAAAGAATAAAACTATTTTTATTGCTTCAAAATTGCATTAAAAATTGTGGTAGCAGTGTCAGCTCCTTTGCTGCACCTTATATTCCATTAATCAGAGCGTTTAATAAGCAAACTATCTGTACAAAAGTCCTTCGTTTAGCAAGAACCCAATTTAATTGGTAGTTTAAAACTTTACCTCTCCCCTTGCTGACCCAATAGACCAAAGACCTTCTTGTCACATATCAGTTATTTTCTCAACCTTGAAATTTACCCACAAGGAATTAAGTAAAGCCCCTTTGATGTAACAGAAAGGTCAACTTCATTGTCACTGTTTTTCTAACATGCTATTTGTTGAAGAAATCCTTTTTATTTCCCCTCTTTAAAAGTTTGAGTTGGAATCCACTAATGTGATAAATTGTTGACTTTCATCCTGGTCACCCAATTCCACAAAGTCAAACTGATCAAAGACTAAGCCATTCCTCACCGTGCTTTAATCTCCCTACCTCCATGGAAGATGGAAGGTAAACAGTCAGCAGAGCTCCAATTACCAATATCAAGATGAAAAGGAAATGACTTTCTTTTTCTACCTTTGAAATTACATATGGATTGATGGAAAATAAATTTCAGAACCTCAAGTACTTGCTTGCTTTCTCATTGCAAACAATAGTTTCTGAACAAGCACAAACAGAATGGATAATCAGGAAGTGCGGCGGCCTGGCTACCAGGTGGCCAGTGAGCACCAGGACAGCACGGCAAGGGTGGGAAAGTTTCCACTGTCCAACAAGGCTTTCCTTTGCTCTTATTCAGATGAAACTTCTATTGGCAAACAGTTGTTTCTATTTCCCCAAAACATCAATGTAGAAGATGTAAGGTTAGGAAAATTTAAAAGAGAGCCTACATTATAAGGATAGACAGAAACAATCTGATATTATTTCACTCTAGAACAGATACCTAAAAGGAAAAATATTCTGGGACCATCTGATACTAATGCTCCCTCTTGAAAAATCTAAGAATTTTTTAAAGCTACTAAATAACTTTCTTTTGCATGTGGGTTGCTGATTTTTGCCCTGGCTAGTCATCATTGCTTTTTTGGCAGATCAGTCCTTTTATTTGCCTGAATTAACTGAAATAATTCATTATGTTATATCTACCTTTTTAAAATTCTCCTCAAAACCAATTTTTTCTCTGCCATCATAATGTTCAGAATATTCATTTGAGTCTTAACATCCATCCCATGATATGCTCTGAGAACCTGAAGGCTTTCAGCTGAAACCGATGGTAAGACAGATTACCCCATGCCCTGTACAATCAGTGTCCACATTGGTTTGCATTCCTATTTTTATAGTGAACTGGCAGTCTTACCACTGGTTGATTTAAGTTCCAAAGTGTACAGATTCACTACCAAGTGGCCTTACTAAAAACAAGCTCTCCAAGAACTTTTCCCAAGAGTTAACCTTGAATAACAGGGATACCAATGCCAGATGAAAGAATAATGCAAGGGGAATCAGAGGACAGTTGATTCATCCATATGTTCATATCCTGAGCCAAGTTATTCATATCACAAAGTGCCCCCACTAAATTTTGTTTTAATGTTTATCTTTGGCTTTTATCAGATTTGACTTCCTAACTGGTTGGATGAAGTATGCTCTGCCATTTGGATAATGCCTATTATTCTTATCTTCCCCTTTTCATGTAAAAATGTTCTAGAATTTGATATCAATAATAGCATAATCCCCTTTTGGAAAATGACATAGATAGATAGATAGATAGACAGATAGATAGATAGATAGAAAGTATACACACTTTAGCAGTTCACTATACTAATAAATGTCTGGAAGCTAATGGGCACCACTTTGAGCACCTCTTGTAATTGTAGAGGTCAAAGGTAACTTGCACTAATCCCATGATGGCTCCATAAATTTAATATTAAAATATTTAAACAAATTTTTGTTTTTCCTGATGATATATAAATGTGTATATATATATATATATATATATACTAATTTGTCATGTTTTTCTGTTTTACACTGTTTGTCAGGGCAAATCCAAAGAAAAGGGCTTTCAGCTATTAGTACTACAATAATAACTCATATAATTAACTTATCTGATTCTTTCCTCCTTTGAGGCTGGAGTGGTGGCACATCCCTGTAATCCTAACACTCAGGAAGCTGAGGCAGGAGGATTGGATTTCTGTGAATTTAAGGCCAACCTGGGCTACATAGTAAGTTCAAGGCCAGGCTGAACTACATAAAGAGATCCTGTTTTTAAAAATTTAAAAATAATAAAATAAAAAAGAAAGAAAACGATTCTTTTATGTTTTGCATCTGTTTTCTCATGTCTTTTTTGTGTGTCTTATTATTATGTCTTCTACATTGTGCCCCTGAAGTCTTCATTGAAAAGAGATGATCTGTGAACAATTAAAATATTCTGATTTTAACACAATAAATTTCTTATTTCAAAAGTTATAATACCAAAGGTTTTATAAAGAAATTACAGACTGCTATGTGTTATCGTTTTTGCTGAAAACAGAGAAAAACAAGAATGAACATAATGAAACATATTAGACCAATTAGGGGGAAAAACCAATCAGGGGGAAAAAAATGAAGATTTTGTTCAAGTACCCAAGGCGAGTGTAAAGGAGATTACAAGAACATTTTCCAGAGGTCATGAAATGGAGGATTGTTTTGACAATTCTTTCACATCATCTTAAGTACGTGATCACTAAATTCTGTTACATTTTCTGTATTTTTTATTCCTCTGTTGCCTGTTGCCCTCTTCAGAGTATGACCCATAACTTGGTCATTTCCAGTGGATAGCACAATACCTGATCTTAGTAGGACTTCAGTAAGTATTTTTTTTGAATGCCAAGGGGATTTTCATCTATTCAGAGGCTTTCCTCTCTTAAAAAATATTTCAAGGTGCTTTCCAATTCAGTGATTTCAATGAATGCACTTTCATCTCATGTTGCCATAGATACCATTTCCTTAATATGGTGCTTGATGCGGCCCCTCAGTTTTGAAATCATTTTCTCTGTGAACAGGACATTATCGAATTAAAAGAAGCCTGCATCCAAGCATTCGTCTCACTGTTGATGTACCAAAATTCAGCTCTGAAAAACAGACTGTCATCTCTAGACTCCAAGAAAATTCACATAATCTATTTTGAGAATTTTTTTCTTTACTAGCTTTTGCTAAAAATGATTGCCTAGCAAATGTAAACAGAGTTTGGACAATTGCTCCAAGCCAAATCATTAAACTTAATTTTGAGTTTTGAGAAGTCAGCTTTCTAGAACACGAAGTGGCTCTTCACGGTTTTTATTTCTTTGCCTGGTGCTTATTCTTGTCAAGCTGTGAAAGAATTGTAATCTCATTAAGAAATAAGGGGGAAAGTTAAAAGCAAATGTTAAAGGGCAATCTCATTACTTTATGAAATCTGTAATGTGTTTAAGACCCACAAAGGTTTTTAGCTTTAACCAAATTTTCATCTGACTTCAACAAAAGTTCTGTTAGTGCAATATATATATGCACATGCATCACCAGAACAGGAATTTCTGTCTTTTTTGTACACTGATGTGTTCCAAGTGCCTAAAATAGTGTCTGACACAAATCTAGTCTCTATACATTTGCTCAATGAATATAAAAAGTTGATGCTAAGTGAAAACTAGCATTTCATTATTATCTCTATTGTCATCCAATTACATTTTCCTCATCAATGTATTTTATGGGTATAAAATCAATGGGACAGGAAGCCCAGAAGGAAAAATGTGGGATATACAAGAAGCTTCCAGGATAGTCAGTGCTCAGCATGCTTGCCTCCCAAAATCTGAAACCTCAGGGTCATTTATCCTTATGATCAAATAGCCTTTGAAACCTTTTCTCATCGTTCAGTCACAGGTTTCTAAAGGGAAATCTGCCACCTGAGCCTTCATTCCCACAACCCATCCTCACCCCACCCTGTTCCTAATCCTTCCCAAGCCTTCCTCCCTAAGACAGTAAAATCAAAACATAACACAGATATACAAATATAATTAAGTCCCAACCTAAAAAGAAAATACACAAAGTTTTGTCTGCGATTTAGTTTTCCTATCCACCCATGGGTCTTTTGGATTGTAGAATTATTTCTTAGTTCTGAAAACCCTCTGGAAACAACAAGGCCTGACACTAATTAAATCTATCTTTTCAGTTCCATACGAAGGGTTTCCATTGAGGAACCAAAGGTAGTCTATTGATCCTTGTCTTTTGGGATGGGTAATTGTTATCTGAATTAGACTTCTTGGTGAGTCTTTAGAGACCCATGAAAAGCTCAGATGCATAGCTTTCATGTCCTAGTTTAAGCTCATTTAGCTCTGAGAGGCTGAGTCTAGAGAAGGCGTCCATAGAAAGATAGCACTCTATGGATCTGTGTTTAAAAACTGTTGATGAAAAACTGCTTTGAAAGAGTCATTCACTGAATGAATCCACTGAGACTTGTTTCTATGTGACAGAAATTCATCAGAATAAAAGGCGAAATAGCCAATCAAATATGTGAACAATGAGGTGATACATGGGCTACTTGAAAAATTCTGACTTTGGCTCTGTTGAAGAGCTCTCGAGGAAGTGGTCATACACAGTAGTGAACACTGTACTGCAGACTCTGGGGCCTGGAGATTAGCAGTCATTCAAGACAACAGTGAGAGCAAAGCCAGCTGATAGACATTGGTCCTAAATTTAAAACCCCACCAACTAGAAACAGCGCCAGAGCTTGTTTGTTCTCCATTTGAATGACTAAGGAAAGTCACTATAAACACAGGAGATGGAAGAAAAAAAAATGTGAACTTTAGATTTAATTCAGTTCCCCAGATTGCACTTAAAATGTAAAGGTCTAGTTTCTATATAAATGAGAAACATGAGTTGTATTTATCATGTTTCCATCCACTTCGCATATGCATTACTAAAACTTCACTGAATTCCTTAGAAAAAATAACAGCATATCTACTCTCTATGAAATTTCTTTAAAGGGTAGAGATGCTTTTATTTGCTATGATGAACTACCTGAATGTCATGCCATAACAATACTTCGGTAATTCAGCATTTCGGTATTTTAGGGAGAAAGAACTTGAAGTATTTTACATTAACTTAACTGTATTAGTAAGTGTTGTATGAAATCTGCAACAGCTTCTTGAGTCTAAACGCATTAAATATCATATGATCCCTGTGTATCCCTAACATCGAATGCCAAACTTCCTGGGAAAAAGCCACCATGGACCAGCCAATACATGTTGGTGGCAGGAGGCAAGAGTTATTCTTTCTCTCTGCACCCACAAGCAGTTGTATCACAAGACACAAGCAGGTTGAAGTTTACAGTAGTCCTGTAGCCCTCAAGCGCACTGGTATACAATTCGCCCTGCAGTCCTCCCTGTGAGTTTAGACTTAATGTAAAATGTGCAGCCCCGTGCCCGGCACACAGATTTTGTACATGAAAGCATGATTGCCTTGTTGGCAGCCTCAGTGGCAAAAAAGAATGAAAACCAACTCTCAGCTTCTGAACCTAACCCTAGTAAAAAGAATGAATCCAAGAGATGGGCCCTGGAGCCAGCACCTCATCAGTTTCCAAAGAGGCTGTTGATTTCTTGCGTGTGTGTGTGTGTGTGTGATTGTTTTTCTTTTCATCATTTTTTAAAATATAAAAGTAATATTTGAATGCTGTAAACAATTCACACAATCAGAAGTATAGAAAATAAAAAAATGTCCTTCTGTACTGGCTTTCGCACAGTTCCACTCCTATTCCCAGTGGTAACGCCTGTTAATTGTTTTCTAAGTGTTTTATTTGGGGGCTAGGCCTAAATATTTTAATTCAATACCACCAAGTGTTTCAATGATACTTATAGTGGGATTCATTTATAATTGAAAATCTCATTATATTTATCATATCCCCATTATATATTCTTCTGAAGTCCCTGTTGAAATGCTTTCAGCAGTAACACTTGATATACATAAGCACAGGCTAATGTGTCTAGTCCAAGGTAGACAGCTCCTTCTTACATATACTAGAAAATGATGTAGATCCAATAGGTAGTTAATGCTTTTATAATACACGGATTGAAAAACAGTAGTAGCAAAAATCAACAATGAAGCTCTCAACCTATTTAACTGAATCAGTACTTTTTTAGTCACAAATAGGTATAGATACACATTTGAAAAGATAGTACCTAATCTGTGAGACATTACTTAGGTTGCAAATAATGACTGGTGTGCAGATAGACTGAAATCACCTGAGGAAATTGACTAATTCATCACTGCTAACCACAAATACCCAATTCCAACAAACACATACACACGCAAAACACACACACACACACACACACACACACACACACACACACACACACCTCAAGCTGGGACTTGGCTGTACCAGGCTATTGAAACTTTCCACTGAACAGGGAAATTCACTTAAAGTAAATCTTTAGAAACTTGTGGTAAAGCAATATTGTTCTAAATGGGTCATCATTAAATTTTTAGTCATTTATGTGTTCTGAAGCACAAATAGACTTTCTATTCTAAAATAGCTCAATTATGTTTTGATTACAGCATCAAATTTTCTGAGGATCTTGATTCTCAAATACTTAATCATTTATGCATAATTTGATAATTTCTTAACAAAAATAAATAAAGCTGTTATTGCGGTGTTGGTGTAACATGGGCATATGTGGAGTTTTCTGTTGTCCTTGAGTTTTCACAATGTGCTTAGCTCTTGGTTTTGGAAAACATGTTGTTAAAATCAAGATGATTTAAGGTATCTGCAGTCTTCAGGGGGAAGCAGAGAAAGAGAGAGAAAAGAGAGAGGGAAAAGGGCAGAGAGAGAGAGAGAGAGAGAGGGAGAGACCTGTCAAGGCAGTGACTGGGTAGACCTACTCATTCAGCTTTGTGATCTTTAGCAGATGGTCTTACCCCGTGTACTTGGCTTCATTAGATTACTAAGCAAAGGTCATATAAATAAAGTACATTCTGTCCATTTATTCAAAATTCTGTCAAAGGTTACATTTTTTTAAAAAAAATAAAGTACTCTCTTACTGATCCATTCATACTCTTGTTCCATCACACATACCATGATCCCACTGAGTAGTGAGTAATTCTGAGGTACATATTTAGTCCCAGAAAAAAGATGTATTTTACTTTAATGGAATTGTATTTCACAGATCCTCTTGTATTTATTACCACTTTTTTTTCCAGGGGGAAACATATATTTCAAAGAATATACATACTTTTGCCCTGACATGTAACTCTTCTCAAAAAAAAATTTTTTTTTGTTTTCCCACTGAAAGAGAAAAGTGAACTAGCTGGTATTTAGGAGCCCAAGCAGAAGGTTTTAATAGCTGGAACAGATGGACTGCTTTAGGTACCATACCTTTGGAGTTACTATTGTGCTAAGTTCAATGAATGTAGGTAGAACCAGGTAACCCATAATGCAACATTTAACTCTAACATTGATCACTCCAGCCATCTGTGCACCACGAAGTACAGCCCTGTTTATTACTTTCAGTTTAAGTAACACACAGTAAACTCACTAAGCCTCCTAAGTCCCCTTCTGGCCCCACACAAAGAAAATACACAGACCCAAAGACAGTTTATCAGATAATTTTTAATAGAGTCACAGAAAACTGCACACATTCCTTAAGGTCCTTGATTGTTATCCTGTCAGGAAAAATTGTTTATTTTCTTCATATTTGTCCAGTGCAACTTCCCTTTGGCAAGAAATGAGGAAAAAACAGTAACAGAAAAAAAACTCATCCTCTTCCCAGAACCAGGCAGGCTTCCTAAACATCAGAGAAGTTTAAGGCCCCAGACAACGGCAAGCCACCCAAGTGACACATGACATCAATTTTAGAGTTAAATGTTGCATAAGTAGCCTTCAGAACCCTTAGCAAATGGGATCCTCGCTCCTAAAACTTGAAAAAAAATGGCCTTAATCGATACACTGAAATGGGCATAGATTTGTATTCATGTGGCATAATTATAGTGAATATTATAATCTTTCTCTTAAGAACTTATTTCTTAAATATACCCATATTCAGATTTGGTTCTGTGAGATCCTAAGTCTATGGGCTTCAGCTGTATTTGTTTCTAAAATGAAAGGACTTGGATATTTTTTTTTAACACAGATTCTACCATTTGCCTGTCTATTCCTGGCATGTCTAAACTGATTTCTCTCCCAACTTAGCCAAGATGAAGAAAACAGTCTCACAGTGGCATGTCTAAGCCTCCTATCCTTTGGAAGCCCTACTGAATAAAATGTGCCCAATTTGAAAGTAACAGGTGTGCATTTTTTTTTTCACATCTAAGTGCTCATCAGTAAAAACCAAGGGTGATAAAAGAACTCTATGTTTCACAACGATGCACTGCTTCCATACTGAGGCTGTTATTTGCCAGGCTACAACTTCAATAAGTTTCATCAGTCTTGGAACAAAGAAATCCTCATTCATGATTCATCCTTGAAGGGCAAGTCCCACCTCCCAAGATTCTCCATGTAGGAACTGGCATGGGATTCCTGTTGTGCCTCTTTGGTTAGTATGACTGCTATCATCCACACGAAAAGGACATGGGTTTGGGAACCACTTAAGTCAGAAGGTCACAAACCATGCCCACGTCTGATCAAGATGCTACACTTTAAATGAAGAGACACTACATGTTGCTGTTTCATCTATCTGTAGAGCATGTACTCTCAATTGTTGGTTTTGTTTGGCTATTTTTCAATATGTGTGGTTGTAATCCTACACTGAAATCACAAATCATGTTCAAACTACATGAGCATACACAGCACAGTTTACCACAGTCATGTTTGCAAGATATGCTGAGGATGACCTGAGAGGTTCATAAAGGCTGTAGTGGACTCAGTCAATATGAAGGCTTTGCAAAACTCCTCTGCATATATGCTATGGAATGGTTTGAATTTTAGGAACTAGCTTCTACCACCTATAAAAGCAGACACCCAAAGCTATAGACCAGTGGTGGTGAACCTGTGGCATGCTTACCACGGCAGGCTGTTCATTATCATTGAAAGCTCTAAAAGGTTCACCATTACTGTTATACACTAAAATACTGATGGCCACGCATGAGCAAGGATCTGTTATTATTCTGTTTATTATAATAAAAATCACCAAAATCAGTTGTGAAGGAATTCATTTATCTAGGTTAAATTTTCATAAGTAGTTTAAACATTTGTGTTACCCAAAAGTGTCATGAAATTATATGGTTTTAAAAGGTTCATGGCATATCAGATACTTGAAATTTCTTGTTTAGTAAGGCTGAAAACATCTTGAGTTTTCTTCTTTAATCCCTCAAGACCTAGCAGGGGAATTATATGTAAAAGGGAAAATTCAAATACTATTAAATTGTTGAAAGAGTACCCCAGCTTAATATCAGGAAAAATAGATCAGATTATTTTTAGGGTTCTGTGCTACATTTCTCATTCTCCCAATACCCATGTTTGATGAGCAGAAACATTAACTGTATTCATATTTTACAGTCAGGAGAAGAGAATTTTTTCTTCATTTAAGAGAGCAATGCATTTGGTCACACGCTGAGAGAGCCAGAGAAAGACAGAAAACCTAGAGCCTTTTCTGCATGTTCTTTCATCTCCATCTCTATATCTTATTATCTGAACTATGTCTCAGAAAGGATACAAATTCCTCTATACCCCAACTCCTAGTAGTATATGACAATATGGAAAATTCTCAACATGGCTTTGTTGAATAAACAATGAATATTATAGGAGAGGAATTAAGATCCAAATGTGGCCCTAATTATATATCATCAATCCATGTAAGAAAATATTGAGATATACTGAGCGCTACTGTGTAGAAGGCTTACGCTAAGCTGTAATGTACAACTGTTCATTCACAATGATTTTATATTGAACTCTAGTGTCCTGTCCTTTTTGATGATTATTCCACAATATGTTAGGTGATAGATGAAATACTTAAAGTCAGTTCTGAGTCACTTTTTAATCTGAATTTACCTTACTAATTCTAGTCTCAAATACTAAAATCATGACAACTCGTCCACTCCATGCCTGTTATTTTTTTCCTAACGTGGATATCTAACTGGTATTTTTACCATTAGTACATTGCCAAACTTTAGTCTAGGAAAGATGAGAGCAATTTCTTTTGTAAGTCAAATCTTGGAGTCTTCCCCTCTTATTTTTCCCTTGCAGGGTAAAAGGATGTATACAGTTTGGAAGTAACTTTGGTAAATGATGAAAAAGAAATAGCTTTGTTAGATGTAGAGTTTTATGCAGAATAATCTCAAAATTTTCTGCTACCCACTACTGGCAAACTCTCTCACAACTCCATGAGCTTCCTAAATTTACTGGTAATTGCATATAACAATTGACTTAGGTCTTCTTTTTAGAAATTAACTTTGGAAATAGCTAGAATAATTTCAACTCAAAATCTTTGTGTGACTTAAAGAATAAACTCTTCTCCCACTGTATTAGTTACTTTCCTGTTGCTAGAACAAAACACCCAACATTTGCAAATTAAAGGAAAAGAGGTTTATTTTGGTCTATAGTTTCAACTGTTAGGTTCCTGGTAAGCTGGCTGCAAGGCAAAAACTACATGGTGGAAGAGCCTGGCATAGGAAAGCTGTTCATGTCATAGCGGCCAAGAAACAGAAAGAAGGGATGAGTCAGGGACAAGAATACATCCTTCCAAGTCACAACCCTAATTACTGGCCTCTTCCAACCAGGTCCCACATCCAGACAGGACTCTTGGATATGAGCTCTTCAGTGATCCGATCACCTTCCAAAAGCCCCACCTCTGAACACGAGACTTTTGGGGGAAGCATTTTAGATCTAAACCACAATACTTACATTGTGATATATACCTTATCCTTATTCCAAGAATAGTTCATGATTTATGAATCAAAGATATGCTACAATTTTTGTTATTGTACTTCATTAGTGTGAATCATCACATTTACTCATAAAGAATTATCAGTACTTTCACACAAAATCATTTCAGTTTATTTCTTTTCTAAGTACTTTATCCAGGTTGTGGTTTATGCATTATCAGTACTTGTTTCTTTGATAATTGTCATTTATGCTTTGGAAGTCATCACAACAGGTTGTGTCCCATAGAGATGGTTAGTTACCTCTTTCAGAAAGGTAAAAATAATGGTCATGAACAGCAGAGCTGAAATATTAACATTAGAATAATGCTCTGTATAGAGCAAGGAAAGCTCAACCTGGAGAAAATATAGCAACAAAAACTTTGGGGTGTAGTGTACAATTTTCTCTTTATGGCCCTGTGTATGAATTTATCACACATATTTGGACACAGATATGTGAAAGTAATCTTTTTTCCCCAGGAAAACTGTCACTTAGCAGCATTCCAGAGTTCAAGAACTTGGGAGAAGAGAATGGAAAAGCTCTGATTTCTAGCATTTACCTATAAGTGTCTTACAAATACCCATACGAGTATGATCAGTTGCAAGACACTAACATGATGTTGCTGAATATGAAGCTGGGAAGAGATGCGGTGTCTGGCTGAGCCTAATGCAAGTGAGTTCTAGTGCACACTGGGCTCTGCATGAACTTCCCAGCTCCAGAGCTCCCTGGATGTCTGTTCAGGTTTTCGCTGTGACTGTGTCATAATTAATGTCTCTCTTGCCCTTCTTCTTTCCTTCTTGCCTCAGGAGCAGGTGTTGTTTCTAAGAACAGGCCCCCAGTAAACTTCCTGTGTGAGATCTTAGAGTATTTAAGTCTACTTTTCAGGGACACTACCTAGGACAAAGATAAATGGAGAGTTAAACTCGTTGTCATTGAAATTAAGAGAGTGAAATCTTCTGTTCTCTCTCCTAAATTCACTAACTAATGAGATTAACCATTGCCTCCACCTGCTTTCCTAATGAATCACAGAATTCACCTTGAAAAGTTAGTAAACAGGCAACTCAGCAGTGCTTTCAGTTTGTTCTATTGCTCTCTACTCAGCTTCTTTTCTCAGATATACCACGCACAAAACAGGATCAAGTGTGGCCACATGCCGACTACACAAATCCATGTTGCAAATTCCTTTGTTGCGACAAAGAGAACTGGGGAGACTAAATCTCATGTCCAAATACTATTACTATCTTATTTATCCTATTTCATCACCAACATTCTCCTAAGGTTAACATTTGTAAATAGCCACACAAAATGAATGGATTTTTTAATCCATAAACAACATTGGCAAAATTCCTTTTTACTACAGGAATCTGAAAATAAGGGACAGTACTAAAGAAATGTAATAGAATAATGTACTAGAACAGCTATAATTTTTAGGCCTAGCAAAACTATAAATCAGATTAAAATGTGGGTGACAAATGTTAGGTCTGGGCTATTTCTCCAGAAAAATACAACAATTTATATAGTCAATTTTCAATTATCTGCCCAAGGAGAAATAGTAATAATGGCAATTATCCAGAAGAGTAGATAATGAACAAATTCATTTCTTTTTGACTTTGAAATATTACTTTGAGTTCTAAAACCAACATTTGAATGTGTATTTTATATTTTAGAAAGTTACAATGCCTCTAACTTAGATACTAAAATCACACTTTTGAAATCAAACTGCAAATTAGTGGCTATACTTTTCATCTTGTCTTGTAAAATATGTTTCTGCTATCTATATTATACCTGTGAATATGTCATCTTCATTAAGGGCAATGTTAAGTTTATCCTAAAGCTGGGAAAATTTGCATCCGTGTGTTTCCTATTTCCTTTTTCCTAGAGTTGATAGTAATGAATTATTTTGGTTAAAAGAATCCACCTTCCCTGCTCTTGTTTAGTTACAATTTATTTTTTATAAATGTGCCAAGAAAATACAAAATAATGAGTATTTGAGATATGAAGATATGTCTAAATATGATATATTTAAATTCTAATATCTGCCCATGAAAAATTGGTTAACTACAGACACATTTTATACCTTTTTTTCCTTTCTTTTGTTTTTTTTTTTTTTTTTTTTTTTTTTTTTTTTTTTTTTTTTTTTTTTTTTTTTTTTTTTGTGCTGGTTTGATTATTTTCACAATGCACAAGCTATAATGAAAATAACAGTGTGTGGTATAGTCTCTAGCTCATGATTTCATTCAGTAAGTCTCATTTCCTCCACTCTTCGATTCCTTTCTTTTCTTCATTTAACATTTTATATAAAATGTTCCATATAACTTCCTAAATTGGTATTTGCTTGCATGGAAAATTTTGCAGAAGTGAAGGAAAAATTTTATATGCTAAAGCAAAAAACTCCAAAATGTTATTTTACCAAATTGAATATTCAATACCTGTTTACATACTGTCTTAGTTACTTTTCTTGGTACTGAGACAAAATACCAGACACCAAAGTTAAAGGAAGAAGGTTTAGTTAGCCCAAAGTTTGTAGAGGTTTCAATTCATGATCAGCTGGCTCCAAGGCAGAGTGGCACGTGGCAGAGGGGCAAGAGTTCGTGTTGGTGAAAGACAGCAAAAGCAACAAGGGAATGAGACAAGCCTCTTTCTGTCCTTTACATTGTATCCAGTCTACCCGGGTTAGGGTGGTGCCAATCCAATCAGTAGACTGATCCAGCAATTATCCACCCTTAATCCCAGCATTGTGCTATGAATCAATCACACATTTTAGATTCAGCTGCCTCTGAAAAAACCCTATGACCTTATGAGGCTTTAGGGGACCATCTAAACAAAAACCATAACACATTCTTAAACACTACCTTCATAGAAATTATGTTATTAACATTAAGTAATTAATATATTAAGCATTATAGAATTGTAAAAGAAGACAGTGTCCATATGGACTCAAAATTTACTACATACTCTCCTGCTTCTTTTTTTTTTTTTTTTTTTTTTGGCACCAAGGATTGAACTCACAACCTCACACCTGCCAGGCAGGTGCTTAAGCTGCTGAGCCAAACTCCCGGCCCTAGTTTTCTGAGGCAGGGTCACACTATGTACCTCAGGCTGGCCTTGCACTCGCATTGTAGCCCAAGCCAGGCTTGAACTCACAACGCTCTTCCTACCTCAGCCTCCCGAGTGCTGGGATTAAAGGTGTGCGCCACCACGCCCGGCTTCTCTCCTGCTTCTTCAGAGTTACCTGGTATAGTCCCATTATAGAAGGCATTTTTTTCATAAAGCAAAATAGCCAAATTTTTGTAGTCCTTTTGACTGCTTGCTTAGAGACTCCTTTGCTTGGTATTTGATTTGTTATGTATTTGGGGTTTGATCAAATTTGACTTGCTCTCTTTCAAAGATGTGAAAAATTATCTTTAATTGGACACCGATATGACACAGGAAAAGTGGCTCAGCAAATGAGCAGGCTAAATTCAAGCACTGCAGAAGAGACTTGATTTCCCAAGGCTATGGCTTTCTCACTGTTAAGATACAGATAATATTTTAAAAAAGAAGAAGATTGTAGTGGTGATCATAAATGGTAAATGTAAGTAAATTAGTCCTTAGTAAGCATTCAGTAAATGTTAGCAGTTGTCGCAAAGCCTAACTAACATTTATTGTTACAAATATAGCTAACATTTATGCCCACCTGTGCAGGCACCATTTTAAACTCTTTCTCTATGTGGGTTCATTTAGACTTCAGTACAACCTGTGATTCTACTAACCTGGTTTCACATATGGGACCTAGAGAGGTTAACTTACAGACAGTAGTCAATATTTACACACATTCCCATATACAATCCTCATAATACACTGACTGTCATTAAATAAAGCAGCCTTCTGTACTACAAATCAGAAAATGGCTCCAGTGGGACCCACTCATGCTTCCACCCATGCACCACACCTCCACTTCTCAAACAAATGCCTGAGTATGATTTCTTGTGAATGCCGTGTTTCAGTCACTCAACTTTAGCCAGCACTCCTTCCAAAATATGAACAAAGCCAGACACAGTGGTGTACGCCTGTAGCCCCAGCACTCAGGAGGCTGAGGCAGAAGGATCACCATGAGTTCAAGGCTAGCCTGGACTACAAAGTAAGTTCAAAGCCAGCCTGAACTACATAGCTAGACCTTCTGTCAACACACACACACACACACACACACACACAGAATATGAATGGTGAGAATAGAACATTATATTCTTCAGACTCAAATATTAGATCAAAGGAAAGCATCTACAGACATGTTTACAATCTACTCTTCAAACACATTTTTTCAGGTTCTGCCAATCTTACAGCTGTGCAAGGTGAAAGCAAAAGATCGTAAGTGAAAGGGAAGGCACTTGTATGAGTAGTGAGCTTTACTGTTGCTGCAGCAAATCACTTGGCACACAATTTAAAGGAGGAGAGGTTTGATTGGCCATAGTTTCAAAAATCTCAGTACATGATCAGCTGGCTCCATGGCAGAAAAATCACAGTGGAAGGGCATGGGTGGAACACGGTACTCACATCATGGAGGCAAGGAAACAAAGAAGGGGAACAGTGCCTGAGAGCAAGGGACCAGATATAGACTCCAATGTCACACTTCCCTGACCTGTTCTGACATTTGTGCTTTACTAATGCCTATCTTGGTTACCTTTCTATTTGTTAGAACAAAATACCCAACACCCAAAGTTAAAGGCAGAAAGGTATATTTAGTTCACAGTTTGTAGAGGTTTCAGTCCATAATTGGCTGGCTCCAAGGCATGGTGGCTTCACAGAAGATAGCAACTTGTGGTGGGCGGAAGACCGCAAAAGCAACAAGAAAGGTAGAAAGCTCCTTCTGTCCCTTATATTGTATGCAGGCTACATGCCCTAGAGCAGGTATAGCACTCACTCGCTTAATGCCAGCATTGGAACACGAATCACTCAGAATCTCTAGGTTCAGCCACCTCTGAAAACTTGTCCCCCACTTGCCTGCATAAGGCTTTAGGGGGACTGCTAGACACAAACTATAACTGTGTCTTCCAAGTCAACCAAATTGACAATCCAGTTTAAATGGTACAGTGCTTACACCTACAACCCCACTGACTGAGTGTCCTTGCACAAGCAACTTCAGCCCCCAGCTCCACTTTGCTACTCTGAAAGTGAAGGTGTTGCACTACACAGTAGGTAAAAGCTACTTCTCAGGCTAACTCTGACCCTCATGAAGCCTTTGACATTAGACTTGTTTGACCTGCACACTTTTGTTTAATTTCTAACATTCTAAAATACAAAACTCAGGCTGGAGATATAGCTTAGTAGCACAGTCACCTGCCTGGCAAGTGCAAGGTCCCGAGTTCAATTCCTGATACCAAAAAATAAAATAAAACAAAACTCAGCTTGCCCTGGGAGTGAATACCTGTAACCCCAGTTCTAGGAAAGGTGAGACAGGAGGACTGCCATGAGTTCAAGGGCAGCCTGAACTACTGAGTGAGACCCAGTCTCAAAACATAAATAAATAAAAATAGAATAGAATGAAATGAAATGAAATATAAAATCCAAGAAATTTAACATATGAATCTTTCTTTGTGTTTTCTTTTGAAAAACTGAAGGTGAGACATTCCTTGGACTCTTTTTCTTTATGGCATCAATGAAAATCAAGTAGACCTGAGCAGTGGCTGTCACTTCCAGATGGTGCACATTCTCGATGGATCACCAGGGTCCCTACCATTCCATGTTATTGCTCATCCAGTCTGCTCTCTCATTGATCCTTAGCCTGCTCTGCAGATCATCGGGGTTTGCAATCCTAGGACCAGCTCTCATGTGTGCATTTATTCCCCTCCCCATTCAGTGACTCTCTACTCATGTTTTTCCCATATCCCATTCTACTAAGTAGGAATCTTTTTTTTTTTTTTAATTACAGGCGTCTGTCTTATTTCTCTAAACCCAATTAATTTTCAGGATTTCTAAAGTTTCCTTCTCATGGTGTCCATTTAGGATTCTGAAGTCTGCTAAGCAGCAGCTCCTCCTGCCACGAGTCCCTCACAGCTCCTCATCAGAGAGATGGAAGCCATGCTCCATGCTCTGCTGCCTGAGTAGGAAGAAGGAGAATATGGCACGCTTGGTCCAGCAGGTAGGGGAGGTCTGCACTGCTCACTGCACAGCCCGCCACTGAGAAAGACAACCAGAAATGCTGTCCACTCAGAAACATCAAAACCAATGAGTACAGAGAAAAGTTGAGCTTCTTTTTCTTCTGTCAGTGTGTACCTGCTATGGCATGTAAATATCCTTGCTATAGAGGCCTTCTTGACTGACACAGGAGGAAATAAATCAAAACTTTAAAAGGATATTTCTTTCAAAATCACATTTACAATTATCTACGAAAACTTTGATTTTAGCAGTGGGTTCTTTTAACATGAACTATTTTAATCCCAGTACTCGGGAGGCTGAGGTAGGTGGAGCGTTGTGCGTTCGAGGCCTGCTTGGGCTACAACGCGAGCGCAAGGCTGGCCTGAGCTACATAGTGCGACCCTGCCTCAAAAAACCAGGGCCGGGAGTTTGGCTCAGTGGCTTAAGCGCCTGCTCTGGCAGGTGTGAGGCTGTGAGTTGTGAGTTCAATCCCCGGTGCCGCAAAAGAAACAAACAAACAAACAAAAAATACATGAACTATTGGTGAACTAAAGATATGCTTCAGGTGACCTGAGATAATACTTATTTAGAATCTATTTTTAAGGCCATCACTAATTAAGTCTTCAATCTTCTTTGCTGAAATAATCTTGTCCCAAGGGCAATTGTATTTTAATTTTTTTCAGTTAAAAATAATAAAATTTTAGAAAATTTAAAAATTTTAGAAAATAGTGGCATAGCTATTAAAAATATCTAAAGATCACAAATAATTGTCAAAAATGGTTTCATAGAAAATGATTTTTAAAAAACAAGATGAACAATCAGAAAATTCCTATCACTTTTTGCCATAAAAAGCAGATTAAGTCAATAAAAAGGGTTGCAACCTCAGGAGAGGAGCACTGGCCTGGCAAGAAGACACTTAGATCCTTGGGTTCAGTGTCCCCACCACCGCCATTGTGACTTAAGGCCCATAATTTACCCTTTTGAAGCTACACTATCCTTGTCCCTGCAATGGCCAGTCACTTAAGAATGCTTCCTACACACCAAACTTGCTCAGCCACCAAAGTACAACTGTCAGTGGAACGTAGGAGGAAGCCCTGAGCAAATCTCCTGCATGCTAATTTGTTTGATTTGTTTGATTGTTTGTCTTTTGAGGCAGGCTCTCGCTATGCAGTTCAAGCTGGTCTTGATCTCACTATGTAGACAAGGCTGGCCTCAAACTCACAGTGATCCTCCTGCCTCAGCCTGTTGAATACTGAACTTACAGGCATGGGCTGCCTCACCCAGCCTGGCAAAAGCAAATTCAACAAAACGCTAATTCACCCTATTCTTTCTCCTCTTCATTATTTACAAACTTTCCAAAAATTTGCACCAGATGTGTTGATTTTCACAACCTTTACAGATTTCTATGAGGTTTTAGTGGATTATTTTTTTCTCCTTAGCTTTGTGACAGTGTGCTACTGCCATAGTGGAGACAGAGGGCCCCTCTGATGAGGACAGTGGAGCAAAGACAGTGTACAGTCAGAACAGACTAACAGCATGGGTTATAGGCAAGGATTCTCTAAAATCAAGAGGAATCATTCCAGGACTGTATTTAAACGTATTAGGCAGAATCAGCCTGCGCATGACTTTTCCTGTTAGCAATCTACGAGCTCAATGGAGAAAAGGTACTAAAAACAGAAGTAATACAATTACTCATTAGGATAAGCACCATGAAAAAAAGAGTGTTGCTCTGTGAAGTTCTACTGGGTTCTTGTGCTGTAGAAAGCATGATCAAGGAGCTGTGAGAATGGAGAGGGCCATTTGTGTGTCCCCTGCCTTCCAGGTCCGTGATAGGATTACAGAGTCTCCTGGAGGTTCTGTAGGGCATGGGATGTGGCGTGGTCAATGAATTAGCTGTGAATAGAAAACAGTGCCATTTCCTGATGCGCTTCCAGAGCATTTAATTGCTATTAACTGGAGGCTGTCCTGACTATGACAGGAAGCATCACTGACAAGGCCAAAGGAAAATGTACAGAGATTTTAATACAAGAAGCTCTAAGTTTGACTGGTTCATGGAACTGAAAGAAGGCCAATATGACTAGATTACAGTAAATCAGGAAGTAGTAAACAGTCTTCATCATTCCCTTCCACTCTAAGCTGACTGCCTTCTAGACTGCTCTGTTTACATTCCCGGCATTGCCTTAAGGCAGATTAAGTAGTTTGACTTTAAATGGCTCTGATTTGTTTACACAAATCAAACTCTCATATTTTATCTCATTCCTCTGGATTATGATCATTTTTATCAAGAACTTTGCATGTGGGCTATTGATATGATAATGTAATCCGTATGCCTTTTCTGAGCTGAGGGCCTCTATCCTTTCAATCAATAGTGAGATGCACGTGGCCATATAGGCCCTTCATAGCTGCATTGAGGATTGGGAGGAGCAGCCCACAGTATTTTCCAAAAAATAATGTTTGATACTGTAGGATTTTTTAACTCAGCTTTTTACATCAATTTCTCATATTCTGGCAACAAAATCTAGAGGAAATCTCAAAATTTTATGGGACTTCTCATAGCGTTTTTCATATTTGTGTTGCAGAGATTGACTTTTATACTTAATGGCTTGTTTGCAAACAAAGTAAGAACCCCTAGGAAAAAGTAGATTGCATGATATGCAGTTTATCCCCTTTGGAAAAAAGAAAAGCTGAATCAGCCTTCCCAGGATTAGACAACTGAGGTACTTCTTTATCCTTGACACAGCTCAGATAGAGCTGCTGATATTACAACTGCCTTTATTGAAGTCTGGTAGATTTAGAGGAAGGACATCCATCTGATATTACAGTCATTTTTGTACACTTCTTAAAGACTTACAGGTATTTATTTGAGGTGAATGAAATCCTGCTTAAGAAAAAGAAAGTAAGGGAGGGAAATGAAAAAGGATCCATGAATTAAAATTGAATCTAAAGTAGGCTAAGCTGAATGTGAGGTATTTTCATACGCATTATTATCCCCACATTGTGGAGGAAGCAGCCCAGAGATATTATGATCACCCAGCTAATGAATGGCAGTTTGTAGGGTTCTTCCTTCTAAAAACCTTGCTTTTTCCTTTCTACCATTTATACTAGAGTGTAAAAGTCTCCTGCACATCACTAGTCAAATGGTCACTATTGATCACTTACATGCATAGATTAGAAGCACCTCTACACAGAGCTGGTTTGTAAGAAGCTGTGCTCTGCTAATTTTCCATCTTCCCTTTGTTCAGTCTCATCCCCTATAATTAGCACAGTCTTGAAAATAGAAATTTTCAGTGACATTAAAATTCTTACCCAGCACACCCTCTAATTATTTCATATCTTCACATTAGGGACTAAGATACTTGTGGTGAAGGGTAGAATTGTTTGTTACTTAATTACTTATACAAACAGCAGAGGAAAACCAAGACAGAGAGATGATTAACATAATTTCTGCTTGACTCCAAGCCACATCTCCCCAGAGGGGCACAGGCACGCAGTCCCTCACAGGCTGGACACTCTCTGGTCTCAGACCTCACCTCTCTTGGCACAGCTACACCTGTTACTATCTCTTCCTTCTTCTTGTCAAGGACTTACCTATCCCTGCACACACACTCCCAGTCCCTTCCTCCACAGGCCTGCCCAGAGGCCCACAGCAGATAATTAAGCTCTCTCTGTACACCTCAAGGCACTTCGCCTTTGTAGCATCCCTCTGCCTTGTGTTAAGTGGATGGGGTGGGACTGAGGCTGCCAGTGGTTCACTCAAATATATTTTCTCTTTTTTTCTTCTTGGCCATATAAACAGTCAGCATTTTCTTGCCTTCCTTTGAAGAGTGATGTGCCTTCCTCATGCTCTCTGAAGGTCCTGAAGAGTGGGGGAGCCACAGGCTACAGGGAGCTGAGGGTCCAGAAGCACCAGGTGGGAAGCTGTCTAGCCACACAGAAACACCCCACTAGGCTATCACACAGTTCAGAAATTACCATCTATTGTGTTAAGACTCGGAAATATAAGGCTTATTTATTACCGCTCCAAGTGTGGGCTCACCCAACGAGATGCATATGTTTATAAGTATGTGTCTGTGTGAGTGTGTTTCCCTCTATTTTAGAAGCCCCAGAAGGACTAGGACTTTAAAAAAAAAAATTAAGCTGAATTGGTGCCTCATTTGGAAATGGAGCAGATGGTCATCAAAATGAAGAGTGCTCTAAAACATCTCCAGTATTGGGAATGCCATTTTCTCATTTGCAAGCAGCTGTCCAGAATTTTGTAAACAATCTCATAGGTGACTAATTTGGATTAGAGAACAAAAGGAATACCCATTAGTTTCCATATTAAAATGTATCCTAGTTCATTACTCATGCAAATATTCACTGTTTCATCCAACAAGTACATTCTGAACACATCCTACATGCCAAGCAGTCCTCTAACTGACTTGATCAATACCAGACCTGGCTCCAGCTCACGCCAAGATCATGGTCCCTTGGGAGGACCAAATATCCACTAAATTCCCACACTACTGAATAAACAGTTTTTTACGCTATTCCTTGACTTTCTCTTTCATAAGCTAAGAAGCATAAGATAGCCTATTTCTCAGATTTTCTTAAAATTTGAATTATAAAATATGTAAGTGTAATGACTATAAAACATTTACCACCATGCTTGACACTTGCACTTGATAAATCATAGCTGTTAATATTCCTGTTAATTTAGGTAACTATTGATTTGTATAGTAAAGGAATCTGATTAGACCGAGGGAAAAGCACATGAAAGACAGCAGTTTTCCTAGTACCTTAACTCTGAAATGGTGATTAAGAGGTTGAAAAGAATGTTCCAAATTTTAAAAAATGAAGTAAAGTAAAAAAAACAACTATATGCAAAGAACCTATTTGAAGGAAACATTTTAAGGAACAGAAGAGGAAAAATCTCAGGATAGCTGGTATCTAGAAAGCCAGGAAAAAAATATTCTATAGGAGGAGATTCTGTGCAGCCTTGGAAACCCCCATACAGTCTTGCTAAGAATTTCTTCCTACACACCAGAGAAAAAGCTACCAAATGGTTTCCAATGGATAGTGACACAAAATGATATGATCATTTTAGAAAGACCACTCTAGCTGAGAGGTAGAAAATGAATTAGAGGGAGACACATCACACACAACAAGTCCACTTGAAAAGTCCGTATAGGAGTCACAATAAAAGATAACCACCAGCTTGAGTAAGGTGAAGAGCAGGAGCTGGAGAGAAGTAAAGAAGTAAGAGAAATTTCTCAAGTGACTCTGGAAGAATATGTGTTACAAATGGCTCTTAGTTTTGCAGACAGATCAAGGTTCATTTCAGAGATGGGGAATGAAAGAGGATCAGGGTAACAACGTTAGGAGTTTACCTTTGTGCAAGTTGCATTCAGGGGCCCCTCAGCTACTCAGGAACTCAACTACGTATATGGCCCTGGATCTCATAAACACCTGTGAGCTAGGGCATACATTCAAGGTAATTGGAATGTAGATTCTAAATCTACTGGCAAAAAAGTTCAAGGGACTTACCCTTGAACTTGATAGAAAAGGAAACTCTATAAGTCAGAGGTCTCCAGAAAAACAGAACAAATAGGCGATGTGCACGTGTGCCTGCGTGTGTGCGTGTGTGTGTGTGTGTAGATTTATTTTTAGGAAGTGGTTCATGCAATTGTAGACCCAGGGTGAGTGTAAAATCTGATGGTTGAGGCATAAGACTGGAGACTTGGGAGAAAGCTGCCATCTGAATCCAAAAGCAGACCGCTGACACGCCAGGAAGAGCTTCTGTCACAGATGAAACCTCACAGCAGTCTTCTGGAGAATTCCCTGTTCTCGGGGGCCATAAACTTTTCATGCTATGAGGCCTTCAGCTGGATGAGACTCACTCACAATACTGAGGGCAATCTCTTCCAGGGCCTCTGATTTATGTGTAAATTTCTTCCCCAAAAAGCTCTGTCACACAAACATCCAAGATACTGCTGAACAAAATATCTGGGTATTGTGGTCCAGCCAAATTTGCTCATAAAATTAACATCACAGAGGCACAAAAAGAAAACCAGAGGTAGTGGGGGTTCCCAGGCACTGTAGAAGGGGCCAGGAGTACAACCTCTGTCATGGCTACAGGATGAGCCCTGGAGTCAGTCTGGGCCCTAATCCTTACTTTGCCATTTACTTCCACTCTGATCTCAGGCAAACTGCTCAACAACTCCGTGCCTCATCTTTAAAATGGGAATAGGATTGTCTACTCCTTCAGGTTATAAAAACTAAATTAGTTAATTCGTATAAAAAGCTTAGAGAACTGAACATAGTAAGTGATCAATAATGCTAGCTCTTATTCTAAAGACAGACACAGACTTATCCTTACTAAGGTCCACAGGGCCTGGGGTGTGTGATAAGCGTACAACAGTGACAACAAAGGACATGCTACAGAAGTGCCCAGTCTAGCCTCAGGCAAGCATCTGATATAGAGAGGGAAGACACAGATGACCACCAGCTGTGATTTAGGGAACTCAGGAACTGGCTCTACTTCCACCTCCATTCAAAGGTGTCTGCCTTGTGAGTGGGCTGGTAAACTTGTGAAATAAATTCGCCCTTCATTTTCTGCTGAGGGACTTCCTGCTAACCTGAAGAGTTCCAGTATCAGCCTCTAACGGTTTTATATGAATTCATTTTTAAGCAAACCAGTCCATTTCTAATGGAGCCAGGCCTCCTCTTAGTCTTGAGAGGAGGCAGAAAAGTGAAAGTAAGGAACAGGAGAGAGAGGCAGAAGACAGCAAGGACCCTGAAGCTTCCCTACCTAAAGTTTCTCTAATAGACACTGTCCACCATGCCTCATGCCACCAACACGACATCATTAAAATACGCTGTGTCAAAGTCTTCATCTATTTGCTTTAAATGTGCACTAACATTAAGGTTTTCTTCTAGCCCCATGATGAGTCAAAGTACTTTGTCCAGAATTTGGCTGCCAGGAGAGTACAATCCTGTTGCCCACAGGATCTTATAGAACACACCATAAATAATTTTTCCCTTTGAGCATCCTCTTTGTCTCACTTTTGAGATGAGGATCCACCTGTTGTCTCTGATCTGCCCAGAGCAATCCTCCAGAAAGTACACAAGTCTTCCCCGCAACTCTTACAAAAATTAGAGAAATTCCAATTGTGCATTGTGACTCCTACTGATCTGGGGCTTAGACAGGGGCTTAGAAAGCACTTGGCCCTTCTCTCTGAGTTCTCTAGACACTGCAAAATCATTTGGCAACTTATTCAGCTTATAATTCAGTAGCCACTGTGAAGTCGACAGGTTATTTTATTTATCTTTTTAAATTAAATGCTGATAAAGTTCATGGACTATCGTGAGTTTAGAGCTAATCATTCCAACGTTTTCCCTCTGATTCCTTCTCTTTTAGTCCTCTAAGTTGACAGTTTTAATTTAGTCATTATTTTTTTATTCATAATCAGGACTGGTGCCTCACAATTTCCCTCAAAGTGGGCTCTTTCTGACATTCTGCAGCTGGGCAGAGTGGCAGGTGCCATTTGCATTTGGTTTCTGCGCTTCTCAGCCACATGTGTTGAAATGGCCTGGTAGAAGCCTACATCACACAGTGGGAATGGAGCAGGTCACCTAAGCCACAGTCTTGTGCTCTGTGAGCACCCCTCTGCTACTTGGGGCTCATGGCACGCTCCTCTCCTTTCTGGTTACAAGCACCTCGCCAGGCTTCCCTCACACCTTAGAGTCTGAGGAAGGAGTCTGGAGAAAGGGCAGGTGCCAGTGCCCTTCGGTTTCTGAAGAGCCTCTCCTTGTGGGACATTTCCCAGCACCGAGGACAAGGAGACAACAGGAGCTGCTTCAATGATTCAGGTTCCTGTGCTGTAGCAAACAGACACAGGCTTTCATAAGACAGTTGTTCCTCTATGTCACTGAAGAGGTCTTTGAGCCCCAAACCTTCAAACAAACTGATGAAGACACGCCGAGAGGGGAAAAGAGGTCAGAGGGAGCCAAAGATGTTGGTGGCACCCAGGAGTATTTGTAAATGGAACATAGTTTTCCACTGTGTTCTACCAAATGTCTTCCTCATTAAAGCTATCATGCTTCATGTTTAGAGGCAATTCCCGTTCACCACCCAGCACTGGCGTCAGCAGTTTGCTTTGCCGATGATGTGTTTGCTCCTGGATTTGGACACACTATAACAAAACTCCTTCCCACACCATGCCTCAGCCACTGAGCATAATGGATTGTAGACTATTCCCTTTTCCAGATCCTAGGTTTGCACATTTTTAGAGGCATCAGGAAAGGTCACTGGCATTTGGCCACATCTTGTGCCCTATCCTGAGACTTGGGGACAGTCATTCTCGGCTAATGTCTCTGAGACCTGGAGAGAATGAAAGACAGACAGTAGAGAAGGATCTGGAAGCACAGCAAAACTGGCACAACCACAGCAATCATTCCCCCAGGTGCCCTCTGAGGGTAGGATGTTATAAACTCTTTAGCAACTCTTAGAATTAAGTAAAGGTTTATTTCCCATGTGCCTTGATGAATATTTATTCAGCTATGAGTGAGAGCTCATGTTTACCATCAGACTGTGACACCATATGATGAACCCTCATTCCCTGGCACCCAGAACAGGGAACCCGAAAGGAAGTAGGCACTCACAAATATTTGTCAAATGAGGAGCTATAAGCCACATAATGCTAGGACTTGGAAAACGGCCTCTAACAGGAAATAGTCTTCCTTCGCCAATGGAGTCTACCAACCATCCCACAAGTGACTTCTCAGATCGTTCCTAATAGCACGAAATATCCCTCAGGCTCTAATGAAAGGAATCTAGTATATTTATATACTGTCATATGAGTAAATAAACATCACTCCTTGAAAAATGTTCTGTGGGCATTCAACATGCTAGAGACATGGTTAACAGAGGTCATATAGTTAAGAAACCTATCAGAATGGTTCCTGATATTTTTCCACCTGTAGCCCATGTCAAAGATGTCTTTCTCACAGGTCACACACTGCCATCAGGCAAGGAAGACCTTGTCTCTTTCTGTATCTCTCAGAAAAATAAAAAAGAAGGCAAGTGTGTAAAACTGATAGAGTACTTTTAGAAGGACAAAGTTGAATCTGATCTAATTTTCAAATCACATTCCTAAAGACAGACAGATGTCTCTGAGTGCTTACTGTGTGCTATGCACTGCGCCATGACAGCATATATGACCCCATTTGAACTAGAAACAACCCCATATGGTTGGTTCCATAGTACTTTCACTTAGAGATTAGGAAATAGTAGAAACAATAGTTTCTGAATGTTTCCAAGATGAGTATGAGTCTCAAAATATGCCTTCACGTTAATGTCATGTCCAAACTCCAGAACTTGATGTCTACCATTATAAATTGTCTGTGACGTCCCTCACCTCTGACTGCCACATTTGCATATTATGTCACAGAGAACCTTTTTTCCAAAGTAACAGCACTGCTTCTGCCAAAGCTAGATTTTTCTCCAAGATTCAAACAAAACTTCCATATTTATGAGTCATTTTGGGTCTTAAAAAAACAGTAATAACTGTCTTTCATTGAGTATTCATTATGTTCTACTCACCATGTTAGCCATTTTGCAAAAATTATTTGTGATAATAACATAAAGTACCACACATGAAGTAAGGACAGGACAGAAAGTGCGGCCAACATTTGTCCTATTTAGTTTCATTTTTCAGCCTTCAAGGACCTCTGATTTCTCCATTTCCTGCTCTTTGCAAGTCTCATGCTTCTTACTTTCCTCCTCCTTTGTTGATTTCCCCCTCCACTGGCCTCATCTCCAGTCATCCTCTTAGTTGAGAGTCAGCAATTTAATGGACCATGATGAGGTGAAGCGTTGTAGGGGGGACACTCCTCTAAGATGTGAGGAGGAAGGTAGACGGGTGTGTGGGAGGACAGAACCGGAAGTAACGTTAAAAAGGGAAACCATGGGGGTGGGATTAGGGTTAAATGTTCCAAAGCCCCACCAGGGAAAATAAGGGAGAAAAGCAGTGGGGGTGGCAGGCGGTGAGCAAGTAGAGCACACAGCAGGATCTGGCTCTCTCCATGAGGACACAGTGGGAGCTGGCTGTGAGCCACGACAGAGTTTTCTGGGAGGGAAGAGTGAGGGAAAGAACTCTGTGGAGAACACTGGCGGTTATATATATATACATACATAGAGAGAGAGCACAACACTGAAAGGGAAAAGCAGCTTTTCCCAGCCATGCTCTGACATTTGTGTGGGAGTCCTATTGACAGATGACTAGATCATTTCTCTCTGTCATCCTCACCAATCACCACCTGCCTCCAGAAGTCTCATGGCCCAGGGAAATGCCTTCAAGGACTAAACCAAAGTGACTTCTCTCCAGCCCTTAGCACATCAGCAGTCTCCTGAGTAACAAGCCTTACTAGTGCCAGGCCTTTTCACAGAGCAGACAGCACGGCGGTAGGGAGCAGGCTATGGGGCAAGCACTGTTGCTGACCAGATTTGGAGGAGGAGAAAGATGTAGCTGCAACAGAGCGGGGTAGAGATCCATTCCTGTTAAAAAGTAGACTTTAGTCAGAAAGCAAACTCAAGGAGATATGCAAGGATTTTCCAACCTTCAGTACAATGCTTCCAAAGTTTCAACTGAGAAGTTAGTGTATTCATTTATGTCACATTTGCCAACAATTCTGAATCATCAATATTAACATGGGCACACTGTGCTACATATTTGAAGCTGATGATACCAGTAACAATTATCCTGGACATGTATGGATTTAGTTGAAAAGACTAATGTGAGTTGAGCAGTTTACTATATTGCATAAAGAATTTATTATAAATTGGAGCTGTTTAAAAAATATCTGCAACTATCAAAATTGAGAGTTTGATGTAAAAATAAACAAGTATTTTTTTACCTGATCTAATCACTTTGATTTTACATTAACATGTCAAAATGTCACTCAGTTTGATTGAACACATACATGCACTGTCCGTTGCTTTTTGCTGACTGAAGGTACTATTCCCAAGAAGGAGCAGTGCACTGTGATGGTAAGAGAAATACCTTGGATGTCGGATAGATTGGACTTGGGCTTGGGCTTTGATACACACCAGCTGTAAGAACTAGGATGATCCTCTGAGCATCCAGTATCAACGTCCTGGTTCTGATGACAATCACTGAGATAATGTAGGCAAAAATAATTTGTACACTGAGAAGTTCTCTTCAAAATGCAATTATTAGTATTGGTAATAGCACATAACCCCAAAGCCAAGTAGTCATCAGTCCTTTAAAATACCAACACTGTATATGATGCACTTACAGAAACTTCCCTGTGTTTGACATTCTATCCTTCTCTCGTTTGAATCATGCTTCTTACTAGTTTTGAATAATGCCTTCTGTTTACAATTTAACTCAGTACCTCTAAAGATTGTAAGCCCAACTACTGCTGCAGTTAATGGATTCTCATTTTTGTGAGTTACATCTGCTGTGACATCTGTCTGAAAGCCAAGGAGAGGATTCAGTGTTCACAAGCAAACTGAGTAATTACTATGTACTTACAATTTAAATTGTGTGGTCACTGATCTGCTCTCAAAATTCATATCTTTTGTACTTACTCAATATTAAAATCACCTGGATTCTTCAAAAATGGGCAAACTTGTTTTTAAAATGAATTTAGGGTAAATGCCTGCAGTCAAAAAAATGAACAGTAATAGCTTCAGAAGCTACAAAGTAGTAAAGAGGGGGAAATGAGACTATGGAAAAACAGTGTTAATAACGAGAAAACTGGGAGAGATAACTTAGAGATAGATTACCAAGTATATTCTCAGTCATTTCATAAAACCTGTGAAATTGATAAATATTTCTGGCTGGAGAACACAGAGAATCATAAATAAGGAAGAGAGATCAGAGAGTAAATATTTCAGACATCTCAGGAAAAGCCCATTAGTTGTGACAGCTAATGTGGGCTTTGGAAAACTGCACCATCTGTACAGAGTAGAAGAATTAATGAATGAGTCAAGACCTAGTATCTAGTAAACCCTATGTAACTACCTATATTTACAGTGGTAGAAACTGAGACCAATACTTTGTTAAATGGTTGAAAGATAAATCTGTGTCATTTCTCCCAAAAATCACTTTTAAAACCCTAACCAGAAAATATTTACTAACCACCTATTATAACCAGAGTGTAATTCCTACAGGTCTAGACTCTACAAATGAGATGGAACTGAGATAAAGAAGGTAGCAGCTTGGCACAGTGAATAGAAGGCTGACATCAGAGCCTGGTGGCCTGGGTGTGAATCCCGACTTGCTTGAGTAGCTAGTTAGCCATTTTTAGGTACTAACATGGGAATTCCGTGTTCCTCCACTAAACAGAATTAGAAAACTCTCTGAATATTCTGACCTTCAGTTTCATCAATTCTTCAAGTGAGAACTGGAGAAAATGCATAGTTTCTGACATAACAGTACTGCACATCAGTGGGGGTGGTAGCTCTGTTGTTACTAGTTGTGATTATCATATAAATAAATGGCAAAAGAGGTTTAGAAATCCCTACTTCAGTCCCCTGGAGAACAGACTGATGCTTTTTCTGGACAATGTGAATGGGGACACAGTAAAGGCATCCAGCAAAAGTTGCAAGAGTCTCACATTTGAGCACCATGTATTTAATATAAATTTGTATATATACACTTAAAGTAGTTAAAATGATTGTACTACTAACTCTATTAGTTCTTGGAACAAAACAGTTAACATTCATAGGATAAGATCAATTTTGCATGTTTATATCTGGTAATCTGAGCAACTCTTTTAAAGATAACTATGCAAAATAACAACATTTGTTATGTTTCTTCTACCTTGTTTTGAAAGCCTAGATTGTTATTGTTTGGGTTTTCTGTTATTGTTATTTATTTGTCTCTTTTGTTTCTTGTTTTTCTTGTATTTTGTTTTGTTTTGTTTTTTCTTCTAATACAGAAAGGATAGATGTACATGTATAGGATTACACATGCCTAGAATTTCTCCTAAAGAGTTTACAAGAAGTGATTTTATTATGTGTGATGATATGAATAGCTAGTTTGAAGAAAATGAGGCATTATGGTAGCCATTGCTGATTTCCTATCATCTTGTTTTGAAGTCCTACAATCCTGCTATTCTTTGTTTTGGTTGGTTCTAGTCTGTTTTCTATTATTTGATTTCAATATGTGTGAGGGTATGGACAGCTATTTTGAAGAGAACAAGAGACATTATGGTAGCCATTGTTGATTTCTTGTTGTCTGGTTTTGAAGGCCCATAATGCTTTCATTCTTTTGTTCTGATTGGTTTTATACTGTTTTGTTTTGTTGGGATTTGCTGTGTGTGAAAGTATGGACAACTGTTTTGAAGAAAGCAAGAGACATTATGGTAGCCACTGTTGATTTTCTGTTGTCTTGTTTTGAAGTCCTGTGCTGTTTGCATTGCTCTGTTCTGATCTGTTTTGCTCTGTTTGGTTTGGTTTTATTCTCTTTAAAATAAAATTTTAAAAATAAATAAAATATAATAAAATAAAACATAAATTTCATTAATAGTTAATGGTGAGGCTTGCACTAAAATGAAAGGATTCACTTCTCAAGGCACAAATATTTGCATAACCTTGCAAACAGACATACATTCAGTTTCTAAATTGAAATTCCATGCTGAACACCCACCTTCAACAAACAACCTATTAAAAATTAGTTACTGTGCAATTGTGCTAAGATCAAAGGTTTATATTTTTAACAACAAAGTACTTTCATAACAAATAAGCTCTTCCATTGCCTTCAAAAGTCCTATTAAGGGATAGTGGGGGTGATGAGGTACAGTACTTAAATTTACCAGAATGCACCACAAACTTGCCCATCACACACACACACACATACACACACACACAGAGCGGTTCTTTCCTTTAAGAAAGAGGCAGCTGCAAACGGTAGCATGCAAGCAGGCAATGGACGCAGAAGGAGGGCCATCAGTCAGTTTGCTAAGTAGAGATAGAAAGCAAGGTCAATGGACCAGAAAGTTTTGATGGGGAGAAGAATTATGATTGGTTTCTTAAGGGGTAAACAGAGGGGCAATGTATAATTTCTCCTCCCTTCACTAAACATGCCTGTTTATCAGAGATGAATCAACACCTTAGATTACACATTATGCAGATGAGAGTGGCAGTTTGGCAACTAAAAAGCATTCTCCCTGCCAGAGTTCAGTTCCACTCCTACTGTTGTCTGTGAAAAGTGAAAATAGACTTGTCCCCTTCACTCCTGACTTATTTGCCAGTACAATATAGAGTCCTCTAATTCCACAGCTTAGAGGCTAAACTATTGGACAGATGGCAGTGCTTCCTGTAGAAGTTTAAATCTGAAACTCACAGGTTTGGAGAATAATTTAACAAAAGCAAAAATAAGGACGCCAATGACTCTTGTAAATCATGGAGTGAATACCTGAAGGAAATTCCACTCTTAAACATGTTTTGAAAAGTTCCTGAAAATATTTCAGTGGACATGAATCACACAAAAGTTACTACCCAAATGTAGCCGTTTCCTGGTTTGATCATTGAACAAAAAGATAATGTGTGGAGTAATTAGTTCTTTTCTCTCACCTCTGAAATGGACATAGCTTCATCTGGAGAAAAGAAACTTTCCTCATGTACACAGACACTTGATTTTACCAAGTGTCAAAAAAAACTGGAAGATACATGCTGAAATTATACAAATAGCTGGTCTACCTGTGGAAAACAGTGTAAGTACACTTGATCAGGTCCTGGTACAAATCCCAAAGGTTATTGAAAATTCTCTCCCTGTAGTTCCTAATATATATTGGTATCTAAGGTGCTGTTTATTCCTAGAGTAGAAAATTGCTGTAAATCATCTGTTAAAACTACTTCCAACCCCAAAATTTGGTTTTAAGGATGACACCACAGTTTTTAGCAGAGACAAGCTCAATGTTGGATTTCTGTATCAGTGAAGAGTTGAATTCTATTGTAGGGTGAATCATTATCTAAAAAGAGAACTTGACTGGACAAAATAGAATCTGTTAGTTCCATCTCAAAACCACTGTCCAACACAGGTCAATCCAAGATAATGGTGTTCTGTAGGCCATTGAGTCTTTATATATACTTAGACCAAAAGAAACATCCCTTATTATCAAGAAGTCTTAGTATGTCTAAAAATCTTCTATATAAACATCTGTGTCCATGGTAGAGAACTTGAAGTGAATAAAATATATGCCATCCAAGTGGAGCCTAGATTTTTTTCTCTTAAAAAATCCAGCAATGTCTGAATAATTGGCTTCATAGAGAGCATCCTTTATAAGGACATAGTGTGGGAAGAAGGGGAAAGAGCAGTTTACTCTAGCTTGTCTGTCCTTGAAAATCATAGCATGATCTCTTTTCCTGAAGATAGCAAGTCTCAACAGAATCAGAGATTCGTGTTCTAAATCAGATTCTACCGATTCTTTCATCTCAGTCACAAATGGTTAATTTTTCTGCAGACTTTCTCCCCATAAAATGTAGTAATGAAGCTTCTAAACTAATTATGCTCATAAGCATATTGAAATCCTCTGATGTAAGCCCTGTGCTTGAGGACAGGGTTGACATTTTCAAGCAAGGTAAGAAACTCCACTTCTACCTAACATCTTGTCATTAATTTCATGGAGAATGACAACTTGATAAACAGGCCTATGTGACACTCATAACCTCCTTGAAAAGATTTTTTGGAATGCCTTTTTAAAAGGCTAACAGGAGCAGACTCCTATGCACAGTGCTGGAGCATAATACAGGCCTCAGGAGATCTTCACACTTATGCTGGAAGGTCAACTTTTCTTATTCATTTATATCTAACATTTAATCATTGTGAACAATGTTGTGTTTGAATGGAGACAAAACTTTAGGATTGTGTCTTTAGGACAAGAAAGACAATAGGATCAAGGCTCCAATTTGGCAAATTCCCCAGAGACACAGGGTTTAAATGGAAACTTGTTCACATTCTCCAATTAGCAAACCTGGCTACAGTGGTATCGCCACACTTGCTTGAGCAGCTGCTGCAAAAAGTACAAATGAAATATATCAGCCATCTAATGAGGACCAAAGGCCCCAACCAGCCACTTCCTTCCCGCAGACAGTGAGAAGTACACACCAGACTGATTCTTAGCCAGCAGCCACTGAGCCATGTTTCTAATTAGGAAAGTAAGATACCCCAGACCAAGATATGAGAAACTGGAATGGTTACCTGAGTGCAACTTTTGAGGTTTTTGTATTTGCCAAGAGAATATTTCAAGGAGAGAAGAAAAAATACAGCTAGGGAAATAAGAATGGGAAAGCTAATATATTTAAGTGACTTTCTGTGTCATAATAATATTTCCTTTAAAATAATAAGTGTCTTTTCATCTTGCTTGTTTTTTTATTAAACACCAGAAACTATTAACTTGACTTTGTCCAGATTTTTAACCACTTGAATAGAATGTGGATTGGCATAAATGTTAACAAAGTTGAAAAAAAAATGCATTAAAATGTATTCCCCAAACTAGGCTGTATAAAGACATATATTATTACAAAATGGTAGGGATCTGTTTTACCAGATTTTTCATAAGTCTATAAGTGGCAATGATCAAAGCAAAACGAAACTAAAACATGGAACACCTCTCCAACTCTACCAATGTGTGCCTGAGTTTAAAATCCTGGAGGGAAGAAGCAACCACAACATTTCAGTCACCTTTGCTGTTGCCTAGCAAGTAGAATCCACTGTGTCTGCTATTTGAATCCAGAAAATCCCTCCCCCACCGAATTTGTCTACAATGGGCAGTGAATCCTCATACCATCTCATACACTTTCCTATGGCATTTATTTCATCACTTCCTATGCTATTTTGAAAAAAACCAAGTGACTATTCTCTGCACTACTGTACATAGTAGGAACAATAATAATAACAACATCCATATAGCTAATAGTTTGCATTAAATATTTAAATGTATTTTTAATTTTCTTTAAACACTAAAATTAATATTAGTGTTTATTAAGCTTTAATTGTGCCAATTGGTATCAAGTACTTCCCTGGAATTTAATTCATTTAGTTTTCACAAATCTGAAGTAGGAATACTTTTCAAATCTTAAAACTGAAGAAACTATTCAACAGCATTGATCAGATAAGTTAGTGGCAGAATTTGAACACAGATTGTCTGACTACATAGAGTTTTAACTTCATAAAGCTGCCTACTAGTGTAAGTCTCTATATTAATCAGGTTTTTCTATCCCTGGTGTACAATATCCAACACTAACAACCCAAAAGAGCAGAGGTTTAATTTGGCTCATGGTTTCAGGGGATTCAGTTCATGGTCAACTGACTCCATGGCAGGAACATCATGGCAAAAGAACATGTGAAGCAAAACATGATAGCTGGGAACCAGAGCAGGGAACAGAGTCAGAGAGGAAAAGCCCAGGTGCCACATAAAGTACCCAAATTTACACCTTCATGGTCCACCAGACACACACAGAAGTGTGCTTTACTCCTCCCCAAAGCAGCTCTAAAGCAAGCAAGTTAACACAACTAAGTTCAACTACCACAGTCCCTTAACAAGTGCTTTTCAAGGTTGCTGACAGAATCTATAATCTTAGGCAGTAAAAAAAAAAGTTTGTAGCTAAAACTTTTCATCAACATTCAACATTTAAAATAGTCAAGGTACTAGAATACAGCTCAGTTTAGACCTAGGAAGTATAGCCCACCAGGTTCCATCAGGTTACTTTGACTAGATGTCCAGAAGAACTCCTGCTGGGAATCTCCAGTGAAGAATCCCCAGTACCTGGCAGTCAGATCAAATTCTGACTAGACTTGGCTCATCACAGATGGCCAGGATTGCTGACTTCAACCTCAGTTGCTGAAGATGCTATCTAGGCTAGGCATCCTACAACCTGCATGCTACTTGTCCTCTTTTTCAAAAATATTATAGTAGCAAATATTTAAAAAGGAAGTTATATCTATGTTTTATAAATTATATACAATATAGTTTTATATATTATATGTTGCATATAATATATAATATAGTACATATATATACACATATCTATGTATGTATATTTTATATGTACCTCTAAACAATTCCTCTTTATTCAGTGGAGCCCAGGGAAAAGTTTGGAATGCTTGGTTTAAGGTATAAGTGATATGGTTACTCATTCCAGTGTAAACTCTTGGATAAATCACCTGGAAGACTTCAACAAAACAAACTCCCTTATGCTGCCACCCTAAAGATCCCCCAAACCCATGTATTCCTATCCTAACACCAAAAATTGGATTAGCGCTGCTCTGCAAACTTGATGCCTAAAATACAGTTTTCAACTGCTTGTATTGTTTCTCTGAAATGTTAGTGGCCTGAGAAGAAACTGAAGTTAGAGATTGATGAGCCGAGAGGGGAAGTCATGCTTTTCACTAGTCCAAGGAGCATACTTTCAGGGATTTTAGGCAGCAGATCATTGCTGGTGATTATTCTCTAACACCACAATTAAGACATGTGAAGTTTCTGGGACAAGGCTTTATAGAACCAAGAACACTGTCATCTGTCTGATGTCCCTATCTTTGCTATCTCTGAGAATGCTAAATGAGGTAAACTTGGGCAGAATAAGAAGTCTGTTAGACTAAATATCTAACAGTGGAAGAAGGATTACATAAATAGAGTACTGCAGCCTTTGAAAATGAGTGATATGAGGGAGCACACAGTAGCATGCAAAAGGGTTGATGATGCCTTTTAAATGGGGGAAAATGGACAGATGACATGATACCATATTTATAAATGAAAACATATTTAAATAATAATGGAGAAAATATCTACATCTACTTGTCAACAATGCTTATCTCTGCTCATGAAAAGACTGCAGTTGATTTTTATTTTCTTTTTATTTTAACTTACTTGTATTTTCTAAATGTTCTGTCTTGTACAGGTATCATTTTGATAACAATAAAACAAAATCTCTCAAGTGCAATAGTCTTAAAATTTACTGCTAGAAAGATGAAATCAAAAGTAACAATGTATTAGATTTACACGTATTTTTAGGTAGATACTCAAATAGGGTTACATTTACCCCATAAAGTAGACAAAACACTATAATCAGTCCCCTCCCCTTTTATTAGACCTCTTTTTTAAGAAATGAAAAATGCAGTTACAAAAAAAGTGATGATGGTCATTTACAATTTTAAGAGGGAAGTCACGGACCATATTAACTGTCCAAACTGTGTTCCCAAGAAGCCTTTAAAAATGAAATTCTGTGGGCCATGCTGTAGCTCTGTCTTGAGATCCTCACAGGAATAGATCATATTAAAGACTCTGAGCCATCCTGCAGTAAATAAATCTGGTGAACTTTGTTTCACCCAGTGTTTCCACCCATCAGTGTCTCAGAACCCAAAGTAATAAGGCAGCACTTTGAAAAACTTCTTCCAGACCCCCATGAATATATTACTGCTACTTGTATTTACTTATATGCTTACTTCTCTGGCCCAAATAGATGATAAATAATAATTCTTCCTTCAAGCGGTTGATCCGGAAACCATACCCTTGTGCTCCTTTGGGACCTAGAAGCATCAACACGTCTCTATTTGTCTTCTGGGAATGACATGTGCCCAGGGAGCCGTGGAACCCTTTATTGCACTTGTGCTTCATCCCTTGAAAACTCTGCAGTTGTTAGAGGGCCGTTCTTCACCCCATTCCCATTACCCAAAACTGCAATTTATCTTCTTAAATCTGACAGTAAATGCCTCTGTAAAAAATTTCCAAGCATATTAAAGCTAACGTAACAGCAGCCCTAAAGATAGCTTTTTGGAAGGGCAATTTCAACAGTGAAGTCATGTTGTCTCCAAACTTTTCAAGTAGAGAGTCTTCTCATCAGTTTGGATGTGACATGAGGTGCAGCATCTTGTTAGGGAATTTCATAGACGAACACAGCCCAGGAGCAGTTGCAAATAATGACTGTGGCTATGGTAACCCAAGGTGAAAAGCACTATTTGCATCACTTTATCACTCCTTAGAGATGCAATTTACACATGTTACTGCTGTAGCTGGGTAAGATGGATGTAATCACAAATGACCCAGCACAATAGTAAGTCAGATAATTCATAAGAAATCAGTTTAGAAAGACATGCAGGAAGGAATAATTCAAGGCTCCGACAGATGACAACCTGTGAAAAACTGAAAGATTTCACCTCAGAAAAGGTTCAGACTCTATATTATATTTTCTGAATTTCTTTTGTGCATTTATTGTCTTCCAGTAGAAATGTTTTCTAAAATACAGGAACTTTATATTTTATCCAGAAAATCTATTTTAATCTAGAAACATTATAATGCAGTTATGTGAGTTCACAAATAAAATACAGAGATATAAATTTGCCTTGTATGACATAGTAAAAAGAGCCAAGCATTTTAAAATACTCAAAGTATACAGCATCTTTTGAGCACATCAAATAAATACTTGTTCTAAAATATATTCTGCTTATGTATACTGTCTTAGCTAAGGGCTCATGTTGATGCTACTATTAGATGACAAATTGCTATTTATGGCTATCTACAAGCCATTTCCTCAAATTATTTATTCATCAACTCCAGTATTTCTTGCATTGTGTTATTATGCTAAAGAATAGTGATAAAGATAGACATAATAATCAGAGTGATAAAAATAGTGAGAAGCCAGATAAAATTCTTTGCTTTTGTAGAGGTTATAGTTTATCAAAGAGGCACAGTTAAAAGCATTTGAGAAAATTAGCCTATTGATTGAAGCATCTTCTCATATGACATGAGGAAACAATCAAATTAAAACGCAATCAATGGTAAAGTTATGAAGGAATATTGATAAAGTGATGAAAATATAATGTAGAAAAATAGATTCATGAATAATAATTTCTTCTTTAACAATAATTTCATGCACTCTCAATTTTAATTATATTCTACTATGAGTTCAATAGTCTGCCATACTCAAAAGCTCTCTATCCTTAAAACAAACCAAATAATTTAACGCCTTTTTTTGTAAATGCTGTCATCTTCCCATTTAATATCTCTTTTCCACAACCAGTTTTTCCCCCATTGAGCTTTTGCTATTCATTTTTAAAATTTAAGATGGAAGTCAAATTTTGTCTCTCCATTAATCAACGAATCATCTCTGACAAGATTTAACTATTTCAGTAGTAGCAGCATATAAATGGTACCTGTAATTACCCTTTATTTCTTCCCTTGAAGACTGCATATTTACTTAAAGCAGGGAATGTGTATATTTACTTAAAGCAGGGAATATGTATCTTACTTTGTATATTTAGTGTAATGTTAATAAATTTTGATACTGGGATTGTCAAATATAATTAATGAACAAAGCAAACAGAAACATAGAGGTCCATTTTCAGTACCAAAAAATTAAAATAAAGAACAGAAAATAAGTTTTTGTCTTGATTACAGACTTGCCAATAGGTATATTTGCTGGCATGTAATATCATACATTAAAATGAACACATCATTTTAAAAAAAAGAACCAAATGAATGATCAGCAATTTCAAGAACATTCCCATGGCTACTTATTTTTAAATAAAGACTGCAGGGTGATTTCATCACAAAGGAAAGAGTACACATTTCTGCCCAAGAGAGAAAACCAGATGTCATCGAAGGCAAGATCACACAAGGGCCACAGGACATCCGATCAAAAGATACATATCATACGTTTTTAGAAAACATAACAAAATTGAGTTTTTAAATAAAATGCTCAAATCAAAGGACTCCTCCTCACATGGCAAGGCCATGTAATATTTTCCAAATTGAGTGCAGTAGGGATTTATTTATTTTAGTGTAGTTTATAGTTCCCTCAAGCAATGATAAAGTGACCAGAAGTTAACAATGACAAAAATTAAACACTGGTTGCCACTTCAAAGTTTAACATTTATCTCACAACCAGTCTAAAAATTAGATTACCTTCTTCTCTTTTTATATTTAAAGATGTAAAGAGAACAAATGTAATATAAGATTCTTAGTTGCAGACATCAGAATCCACTTTATCAGGCTGAGTAGGAAGGAACTTACGCAGAGGCATTAGGTAGTTAATGCAGTCCCCAGGAAGGCAAGATCTAGATTTGCCAACTAACCAGCCAGAGCAATGTGACTATAAACAATGCAATCCCAAAAGTTCCTCATCGTTCTTTGGACAGACTTTGGTTCCACTGCCTCTATGCATAAGATGTTTGCATTTGGGACTGAAAATCTACCTCTGACAGTTCAGTAAAATTCGACATATTTGTCACTCTATGTAGTTTCTAGGAGGTCCAGATAGTCAGAAAGCAGCTGCCACCTGTGTTGCTCACTTCCGTGGCTGTGTCTTGCCTAAGGGCATCTGATTGATGGGAATTAGGTCAAAGGACTTTACCCTGTTGTAAAAGAGACTGGGAAACTCAACTATAGGTTGTAGCTTCTTTTCCAGTTGGCCCATTTCCAGGAAGAAAAGCTAAAGGGGGATTCTAATGGGAGATGAGTTAGATAAATTACCACATCTTCCTGAAATGGAGAATTCTTAACCACAGTCACGTAACTAGTAAGTGTCAGAGCTTTCTGGTGTCAAGTCTTATGATCTTCCCATGATAAAACAGTTCCCCATCATGATAGCGATGAATAGCTCACCTGGTCTTCAGAGTTTAATTAAAACACACCTTAAGAGCAAGTGTTTTCTTTTGACCTAAAATTGTACAAGTTTCAAGCATCATTATTGATATTATTTTCACAATATCTTAATATTGGTTAAGCGAACAGGTCATATCACATTTCAGATAAGTTCCATTACAACCTTGATAGGCCTATGGAGAGAAAAGTTATGAAGTTATATTTTATATTGACTTTGTCTTACATCTCTGTAAAATAATCACGCAATAGCCATTTTGAGCTATTTTCATATGCATAGAATGTTTATTATGGCTACAAAAACGTTATTCAGAAGACTGAGTGTGTGGACAGTTAATAGTCTAAAGTTATATTTGAAAAAAACTCCAGTGCTATATCACTACTTGTAATAGTCACAATGACATCTCTAACCTGTCTCCTTCCTTCTTTTACAAGTGCAAGACTTTTTTACTCAGACATTATAAAATGAAATTGAGAGTTTCTTATAAAAACAACTGGAGGGGCCAAGCTTTTTTCATTTGTTTGAGCCACAACTAAGTAAAAACCTGCTTTTGCATCATTTAGTCAACATGCATTGGCTGATTGTCCCTTCTGAAACACTTACAGATAATCCTTCCTGACTTTGTCTTTATCTATCATATTTATATTAATAATGGCAATACTTTACATCTATTCAGCTTCTAAAGTATTTTCAGTACATTATCCCATTTGACCCTTACAATGATCCTGCCAAACAGGGCCAGATGTTATCGCTTTCATTTTATAGATGAGGGACGAGAGGCACAGATTTGAACAGGCTTCAGAGTTAAAAACTAAAAATCTGGAAGTTGAATCCAAGTCTTCTGATGCTGTAAGACTGATTGCCTACAAAATAATTTCCACTTCCAGCACCTACATAAAATAATGAATTAATACTGTAAAAAGGAGAATTTACCTTATAAAAGCAAAAGAAAATGCAACTGAAGATCTCAAAATCAGGGCTGGAGATATACCTCAGTGGTAGAACACTTGGCTAGCATATGTGAAACCCTGGGTTCAAACCCCAAAATCACACACAAAAACCCACCAATTCTCTTTTATGTGTTATCTGTTGCTGCATAGTACTAACATTATTTGGAATATGACCTAAGATTAATATCTTTGGTCATATTCCTCTGTGTCACAAGGTATCTAAGAAATAGCTCTCTAGACTTTATACATTTTAGATAATAAATACACTAACATTTCTCTGGTTCTTAATGATACCTATTTATATCATCCCTCCCATAATGGCCCAAACGAATACTCTTCTGGTATCATATAGCTCATCACTTTTAAAATTCTCCCAGCTGCTGTTTATATTAGTCAGATGTCTTTCCTCTCATCATCCTTCATATTTCTAATAAAAATATACTGGTTTTTCCTTTCCCAGTTAAGAAATACCACCCGAGGCCCCTTACACTGCCAAGCTCCCAGGCACCTATGATTAAATGAGTGATTGCTCTGCCCATCTTTAAAAATGTGTGTTATATAAGGCAGTCAGGATACAATATCCATCACTGCAAAGGAAGCCAAGCATTTATTTAAAATAATGAGATATCCTCATTTTCCTTTTTCCCTGAGAGGATTGTAGCAATGTTAAAAATTTCTCTGAATTCTGGAACTAGGGCAATGCATTGATTTGAAGAAAGCTATAATCTTCCCTTCTAATTTGAAGAGCATGTTCTCAGTAAAATAAAGTGTGGCTTTCAAAATAGCAAGGACTCTGAGCCTCCTCAAATATACCCTCCCCCTGACCATTCCCCTCTCAAGCTGGCCCCATTCTCCCAAATGGGGGAATTATAAAGACCTTTTCAACAAATGTCAGGGTATATTGAACTACAAAGGTAAAAGGCTCAAATCATTTCTTCCAGATTTAGGAGGGGAATTATTTCAACTGCCAAGTCCTAATAAATATTGCCTTTGGCTAATACCACTTCCCCTTGCATGTGATCTATTGGGTAAGTTGGATTCTGGGGTCTCTTCGAAGAGATCGGTAATTAAAAATTTAAAAGGAACAAATTGGCTTCCTGTCTATCTGAGACAGAGGAGTCAGAATGCTTACCTCTAGGGCTTTCAGGGATTTCACCTTGCAGAGGCATGGCTCCTTTAGCAGCCAAGGAGGTTTGCTTAAAAGCCAGGCCCGGAGAGTGAGCCAAACTTGGTGACTTAGAGACATATTAAGCAAGCAAGCTGGATAGCATAATGGTTTATGAAATTCTTCCTTCAAGGACCATTATCTAGTGTTAATAGTGTTTTATTTCTTCCTCTCCTGTACTTATTTACAACATAATTGCAAGAGTGAGAAAAAGGGAGTGAGTTGGGCATCAAGATAACCATATGCCAAATTAATGCAGCTGACTAGAAGCTCTGGCCTTTGGGGCTCATTTATCAATTAGATCTGTTTCAGTCTAAGCTCCTGGATTTCCCCACAGAATGAATATTCTTCGGTTTCACTCATACACCTGCTCTGAGGAAAGTCATTTGAGATCAAAACATTTTTCAGAAAAGACCTCTTTTATCTACTCAGTATCAGGGTGTACCACATAGCAGCATCTCACCCATTTCTGAAGCATTTCATAGGCACAAATAGCCCTTCCCTCCCCCTTCCTTCTTTCTTTTCTTCCTTGCTTAGTCTATTTTCCTCTTCTCCTCTTTCTTTCCTTTTGTACTTTTTTCCTTCCTTCCCTCTATCTATCCTTCCTTTCCTTCTTCTCTTTGTCTATTTTCCTCACTCACCTCTCCTTTAGCTAACAATGAGTCTTTTTTTTATTGACTGCTTTATCTTTACATTTCTAAAGTTATTTTGATTACTTCTATTTTTAAATCACTTTTATAATGCCACATGTTCTGTGAATATTTGAAGTCGGCTCTGAATGACAGAAATACAGCTAATTTGAAATGAGATGGGAGAATTGTCCTTATTCTCCAGAAACCAAGCCAATATCTTAGGAACTAATGGTTTGTGAAATGTGCCATTGTCTTAGCTTATCCTTCTCAGCTAGTATGAATTTGTAAAGGAATCAGAGGAAAGAGAAGGTGGCAAAAGAAAAAGACTGCTGAAAATTGTGTCATACTTTCCATATGGTTTTGAACAGCTTTTTCTTTTTTCCCCTTCTTTTAGACTAAAAATAAGCCAAATTTTGTGTTCCTTTTCACAGTTGTATTTCATTCTTCTTTTAATGCTAATTATAAATATTTCACCCTTTTAGAGCTGGTTTATGGAAAAGAATTTACTGCTCATACACCAGCTCAAATCAGGAAAATTAAAGCACAAAGTAGAGAACTCTAGGGAGCAAAATACTTCATTTTGCTGCTACCCAGCAAAGTAGATATTAGAGGGTGAATTTTGTCCTGCAAAAAGGACATGTGGAAATTTTAGCATCAATACCTTGGAATGAGACCTTATTTAAGAATAGAATCTTGACAGAACCAGGCAAGTCAAAATGCAGTCATTAAGAGGGACCCTAATCCTATACGACTGATATCCTTATAAAAAGGATAATTTGGACACAAAAGATACACACACAGGGACAACACACGTGCAGATAAAAGCAGAGATCAAGATGGCATGTCTACAAGTCAAGGAATGCCAGTGAACTTTGGGCATTCCTTGGTAGGATGGAAAATGGAACAGATTCTTTCTTACAGGTCTCAGCAGGAACCACTCCCACCAAAATATCACAATTGTAGCCCTCAGAATTCTGAAACAACTTTATTTGTTGAGTCACCCAGTTTCTATCACTTATAGTAATAGAAATAGCAAAATAGTATGTATTGCCTGACACTGTCTGCATTTGTGCATCATCTTACTGTTTATTTTCTACCTTCCTTTCCTAGAACATAAGCTCTCATGTTTTTTCAGCTCAGTGCCTGGCACCTAGTGGGTGTTCAGTGCATCTTTGATTGAGTCTAGTTTACTTGAAAATACAGGGAAATTCAAAACCTAGGATGTATTCCATGAGAAACCAGAGGGAAGAAGCCAGCCATTTGGTGAAGTCCCTGAAGCTTTGCCCATAGGTGAGGAAAACAGAAATGATTCCCAAGCCAACTCAGTTTAAGTAGCAACCAAGACAGAGGAAATCAACACTGACTTCAATCTGCTGGTATTAGTTACTGAACCAATGGAATGTATATATATTTAGAAATTTATTATCAGATCAGTTCATGAGTTTATGGAGGCTGAGAATGTCTGTGATCTATCTGCTGCTGCAAGAAGGAAAGCTGGTGATGTTGTTCCAATCCAAACTCAAAGACTTGAGAACTAGCGGAACCCATATTGTAAGTCCCAATTTAAGTCCTGGAGCGTCAGAGTCCAAGGGCCCAGGACAGAGGTCTCAGCTCTTGTGGGAGAGCAAACTGGCCCTTCTTCTACCTTCATATTCCTTTCAAGCTCTGAACAGATTGGATAATGTCCACTGCATTGGTGAGGGAGACCTTTACCCAGCCTAACAATTCAAATGCTAATCTCCTCCAGAAAACCTCTCACAAACACAAGTAAATATAATGTCTTGCTATCTGTCTGGGCATTCCTTATCCCAGTGAAGTTGATACATAAAATTGACCACTGCACTTCCTGTGCCATGAGGGAGAAAAGTAGCCAGCCATGCACAGTTCACAGGTGACAGTACCTGCGTGTTCCTAAGCCTCACCTCTGCCTAAACAAAAAGAGAATTTTAGGAAGACTGGGAGGGGTTTAAAATAAATTATCCAACATAAAAGACAAACCACTATACAGTTTCTAAGGGAAACACGTGCTTCTCAAATTGAATATTCTGCCCCATTAACTTCCTGAAAGGTGAACGTAGATATTTACTGGAGAGCTCCTTGAATAAGGTAATCTTCGATATAGTAAGGCCCCTGAGGGGGGAAAAAACATCTTTCAAGTGCTCTAGTTGAATGTTCCTATTTGAAGGGATTTGTATTTAATGGCTGACAAGTTAATGTGTCATCAGTGTCTTGTGGTTGTGGTAAAGCTGCTAAAAGGAAAGACAAACGTTATATGTGTAACTTTCTATTTCACTGATACATTAACTTGTCTGTTAAACAGATTTTTTCATTTGTTTTGTTTTGTTTTTAATCTTGAAAAACTGAAAGAATCTGCCAGAGGATGCTGCTTGGTGACAATTAGTGCATCTCCCAGAACTTCTGGGTGACTTTTTTTTAGAAAGTTTGACTTTGCTTTCAAGTAGGCTTTGGCTATAAATTTTCCAGGGAGAAAGAGACTTCTGTAGCAGGAAAATCTGTATTGTGCACTCACTAAGCAAACTATGCCTAGTTAGAGAAGTTGATCAATCTAAGTGCTCAGAATTTAATACCATAAAGTAATGAACTGCCATAGCCCGCTTGTCCCCTTAGGTCCCTCTCTGCATCCTAACACTGTCTATCTGCCTGAAAAGAAGAATCATTTCCTCAGAAATTCATGCGATCTGGCAAAGGGTATTATTACCTCAATATAGCTGAAGATTAAAACAGATATTATTTTGTCCTTATTTTATATTTAAGGCTACTGAGACAGAGAAAATCTAAATCACAAGATAGGAATTCTTACAGTAAATTAAAGTATGCTGGTTCGTTACCAAAAATTTCATCCAACACATGAAATTAATCTTTAGAGTTCAACATAACATGTAACTCTTTCTGGTCTTTAGTTATACTTCCTGCTCAAAGGCATATTTTTGTATTTGTTTGAGTACCAATGAAATTTGTTTTGTTATCAACAAAAAGGTCACTTTTTTGCACTCTGGGCAATAAGTTCCCGTTTTCCTTGGTCATTCTTCAGATTCTATACTTGCTCCTTTTGAGATTCTCTGTTTTTTAAACAGCAGATTTAGTAAACATTAACTTGCATTTAGCATTGACTAAAATGTAATGCTATGCCCGTTTTTATTCTCATGCCTGAAGAGGAAAAAGAGGTGAATAGAAGTTCTCTCTCTCTCTCTTTCTCTTTCTCTCTCTCTCTGTCTGTCTCTCTCTCTCTCTCTCTCTCTCTCTCTCTCTCTCTTTCTGCTTCAGAATTTCAGAGACAGAGAACTGCTAAGTATTTCAACAATTCCTCAACCATTGTACCTACCCACCCCACTTCCAGCATCTGCAAGCTTCAATACGCTTTTTGCAAATAATTTTTTATGATAAAGAATCCCTACAGAATTAGTATAGTGCAGTCTGTAGCAAGCTAGGATAACCTAGAAAAATGGCAAGCAAAGGACACATATGTAAGAAAATAAATATATGAGTCACTGAGAGAACAGAAGCCTGAGATACTCCCTGCAGGGACCAGGGTGGTTCTCTCATTCAAAATGACCTCTACTGTCCCTGCAGGCTTGAGGCAGCTGGGAAGTGACCATTTGCTTGGTCACCTAATAACTATATAACCTTGAACAACTTACTAATATATTTGAGTTTCCATTCTCTCATCTGTAAAATGAAGAAAATTATACCTTTCTTGTACCACTGAAAGGAACGAAGCTTTATAAACTAGAAAAACATAGAGTACAGCACGTACCACAGAGCCTGATCTACTGTGTGCCTTTTCACCATTTCCCCTCTCGTCAGCCCTCGCTCCTCCGCCTTTACTCAACCTCTGTCCGATCTGCAGTTCACCGAGCGCTCTTTCATGGTGCGTTTGCCTAGCATGCCCAACCCCCACCCAGAAAATTCCTAATTGCCTGTGAGTTCAGACTCAGTTTATCTCACCGTCAGAACTTTCCACAGCATCCTCCCCAGGGCTCCCTCGTTGCTTGACTCCAAGATAGTGTGGAACACGGGGTCCGTGTTACAGTTTAAGTGCTAGTGGCCGCTGAAACTGTGCTCGGCACGGTCTGCAGGACTTTACCTCTGTCCTTCACTCCGCCTCTCCTGTGTATTCCGATACCCTCAGGATGAAGTTTCTTTAATCACTTACATGAAATCTAGACAAGGAGTTCCTTGAGGCAGGATAATGGGTTCTGTTGCTCTTTTCCCAATACCCCACACAACAGCCACTCAACAAACATTTGTTTAACTGGTTGATTGAGAGATAGGTGAGTTCACAAATGAATAAATAAATTCAAGAGTTAGCTGGAGGCCTACCTATGGAAATAGGAATAGTAACTTGACTCTGAAGGGACAGGAAAGGGATGACAAAAAGAAGATAAAAATCTACAGTAATGTAATCTTCCATTAATAGCCCAATGAATGCCTCCTGAAGATGATCTGGCAGGAGCCTGCTTCAGGTGAGGCTGGTTCAGAGTCCCCTGACATCTTACCAATAGGTGGCTCACAATTTAGTAGGAAAATTACTAGGGGACAAAAGCAATAAGATGATAAAAATATTCTTATAAGAGACGCACAGCTAAGACGGTAGTAGAAAAGAAAATTTACTTTTTACTGCCATTTTGGTCACTCACAGTTTCTTGAACTTTAAATAGAGTCAGGGTTTGTGTACCCAGGTTGAGAAGCCCTTTTCTAAATCCTCCACTTCTTCCACTTCCTTTTTCCTATAGTCTGAAGTTTCAAAGCATCCTTCTTTGCTTGAAGTCATTCATCTTGTCTTTTTTTTATCAGCTTTAGTGCACCTTACAGTGGAAATTTCCTCCAGGAGGACAAGAATACTGGCTCCTATATTTAGAGAGTACTTACTATGAGCTGGATGCAGACCTGACTATGCCTACAGTCATGTTGCTTGAAGCCACTCTGATATTCCATTATCGCCAGTCTCATACGGATTACACACTCACTGTTAGCTCTCAGCTTAGATGAATATGTATTTTGTCTCTGCTACTTTCTACCCATCATGTCTTTTCATTTTATTATGACTATAGTGCTTAGAAACATGATTCCTAATCTATAATCCCAGTTTAATTCTGTCAACACAGCCTGTACATTTAAGCATGCAGTTTTCTTTAAACCAGACTTTGTTGAAATCACTATTATCTCCTACTTTTGCCTTCCTAAACTACTACTCTCTGCTGTAACTAAGAAGAAAACATAATTATTTCCACAAATGAACTTTATGACTTGAGATAGATATATATCTATATGTAAATAAATATACATATATATAATATATGTATATGTACATGTTTGCAGCACACAATGGTTACATTTGTCACAGGGAGTTGGTACATGTACATTACACATTTTTCAGTAACACTTAGAAGAGCTCCAGGATGAATGCTGCCAGCTATTTGAAAGGGTGCTTGTGTGATGGTTTGCAAGCATGAGGGGTAAGGATAGCCTCTACATAAAGCTTCATAGAAAGCAGAATTATGACACAAGAGCTATAGGAGCTGAAGTAAGGAAAAAAGCAAAGAGCAATTGGGAATTCCTGGTAAGTGTAAGCCAAGAGAGACACAGAGATTTTCCTCAATACAGAGCTAGAGAAAGCAAAGAGATGTTGAGAATGGATCCCTTCATCAGAATCAAGCAAACAAAAACTCAAACTTGGAAAAATAGAAAAAAGAGCTGAGGCCATGTGTGAGACTTTCTTGTTTGAAAGAAGACATCGTTGCCAGAAAAGTGTTTAACTGAAGCGATGTCTTTTTGTGAACACTGCTTTTTGAAAAATTACTAATGCTCACTTTCATCTAGAGTTTATAGACAATATATTTACTGGGCAGAAATATACATAGACAACTTCTATAAAGGGGTGAGGAGGAGAGGAGGTGGTTATGTCAGGACGTCTTCAGGATTTATGGAAACGAACGGTCATGTTTATGTTAGCCATCATGGGTAATTCTTATATCCCTATTATGTTTATTTGAGGATATAAAAATGACTAAATAAATCTGAACAAAAATTGTACTTTATTGATTTTGCAGAGTTAAGAGGAAGATTTATGAGGCATGGAGACTTCCATCAAGAATGGAAGAAACTAGAGTAAATGCAGAGACGCCAGGCTGCCACTAAGGCCCATGGACAATCCCAACTCACTCTTCTCTGTACAACAGTAAGATTTATTAGTAATATGCTGCTTTTCCAAAATGAAAAGAAACTAGTGCCAAGAAAGCATATTCTTCAATATCTGGAGTAGATCTGCTCTCAAGACAATGGCTTCAAAGGTCTCTTGCTTATATGTGTTGACAGTTGTGTGCTGGGCCAGTGCTCTCTGGTATCTGAGTATAACTCGTCCCACTTCTTCCTACACAGGCTCCAAGCCATTCAGTCACCTAACAGTTGCTAGGAAAAACTTCACCTTTGGCAACATAAGAACTCGACCTATAAACCCACATTCTTTTGAATTTCTTATAAATGAGCCCAACAAATGTGAGAAAAACATTCCTTTCCTTGTTATCCTCATCAGCACCACCCACAAGGAATTCGATGCCCGCCAGGCTATCCGGGAGACATGGGGGGATGAGAACAACTTTAAAGGGATCAAGATAGCCACCCTCTTCCTCCTGGGCAAGAACGCAGATCCTGTTCTGAATCAAATGGTTGAGCAAGAGAGCCAGATCTTCCATGACATCATTGTGGAGGACTTCATCGACTCTTACCACAACCTCACCCTCAAAACATTAATGGGGATGAGATGGGTGGCCACTTTTTGTTCGAAAGCTAAGTATGTCATGAAAACAGACAGTGACATTTTTGTAAACATGGACAACCTTATTTATAAACTCCTGAAACCCTCCACCAAGCCAAGAAGAAGGTATTTTACTGGCTATGTCATCAATGGGGGGCCAATTCGAGATGTTCGCAGTAAGTGGTATATGCCCAGGGATTTGTACCCCGACAGCAACTACCCGCCCTTCTGTTCAGGGACTGGTTACATCTTCTCAGCGGATGTGGCTGAGCTCATTTATAAGACCTCACTCCACACAAGGCTGCTTCACCTAGAAGATGTGTATGTGGGATTGTGTCTTCGAAAGCTAGGCATCCATCCTTTCCAGAACAGTGGCTTCAATCACTGGAAAATGGCCTACAGTTTGTGTAGGTATCGCCGTGTTATCACTGTACACCAGATCTCTCCAGAAGAAATGCACAGGATCTGGAATGACATGTCAAGCAAGAAGCATCTCAGATGTTAGAATTTTTACCAGTGTAAATATGTTTCTTTTCTTTTTTTAAGAAATGGGGCCTAAGCTGTTGGTATTTTACAGGTGTCACCAGGGGAAATGAACTAACGAAGGGGTTTTGTAAAGTTTTTGCTTTCTTCTCCTAGTTCCTTTCTTGGATTGTCAATTTACAAAAGTCAGGCTGTGGTCATAGAAACAACAGTGAGCTAGAAGGGCCAGATTTCATTCTCAGCTCCTAAGACATTGCCATTTAATCTCAAAAAGGGACTTCCAAACAACTCCTAGGACTTATGCATTGTGCATCTGAGATAAAAATCTGGTTCTGGGAAACTGAAACTCACAGTAATGTCTTCATAGCATCTCTGCAAAAGTTAAAAAGCAAACAACTTTTTCAAAAACAATTCAGAAATGATGCATAGGCAGAACGACACACTGGATGTGATTATTAATACTGTGTGTCATTGCTACACTGAATTTTTACATATGTTGCCATGTAATGTGTACAGTATTTATAGTTCAAATGAGAATTGAACTTAGTATTGGCAGGGAGGTTGCAGAGAAATAGATGGGAATTTAAACTTGAGAATCAAACATTCTGTATGTTTGAAAGACAACTCTGCTTGCTCACCCAAGGATTAAACCTGGTCAGTAAGTGGAATGTATATTAAACACTACTTAAAGTAAACAAAGTATTTTTTTTCTCTTTCAAAACAAACATTACATTACATGGTGCCTCCAAGGAGATTTTGCCAAATGTAATAATCTCACCTGCTTCCCTCCATATAATGCTAAGTACATTTCACAGTTTCCGGATCAGGCAGGCACATATCTCCATAAGTAAACAAGTTGGCAGAAGGCCAGAAAATGATAGCTCACATTAAGAGAATATAAAGTTATATATAAATATATTATAATTACCATAAGCTTAGCAATAGTATAACATGCCCCTCCCACACATTTGCAAAGCACGTGAGAAAATCGTTAGTGGGTATCAGTGTTTTGTAAAAGATTTGGTCCTCCTCTTGATAGATGAAACATTGTTTAACCTCTGAAACACACAAGCGCTTTTAGAAGCATAGCTGTCAGAGGGATTCTGGGTAGTTGTGACTCAAGTTCCTGGGAAGGAAGGGTGAGGAAGCTTGGATTCAGATCCTACTGAGGCCACCGAACTTTCTGGACCATGTGAGAAGGCCACTCAAACCTAATGTATTTCAATATGCTCATTTGTCAAATGGCTGTAAAAAAAAAAAAAAAAAAAAAAACACCTACCTCGCAGGTGCTGTGAGAGCAAATCGCATTTGCTAAGTATTTGAGATCCTTAGTATATAAGGTGCTACATAATGCAATGTGTCATGCATTATGCTAAATGCTAAAATGATTATGATAAATATAATGATGGTCATGAGTAGTAATGAAATCACCTTAACATAAAATATACCAAAATAAAGCTCAACTATGAACTATCAGTATACCTAATTTTGCCAAAATACTGATTTTTCCTTGGGGGTAAGTTAGTTGTTTGGGGAACATCCATTTCTCTGCCATTTTTTCTGTATTCAATGAGTAAGTTATTACTTCTGTGTGTTGCTTTGACATCCCACGGTGCTGAAAGAAAGTCAGCTGCCTTTCTTTGAGGGAAGAACTTTGTAAAATGCACGAAGACAACTTATATCTCAGGAAACATTTGACATGAATCCTCTTTAAAAACTCTGAGGACAGGTAGAATGAGTCCACATCTGTCAGAAGGAGTCTAGGCGCTCAGAAAATCCACATGTTGCACACCCACCATTTTTTAGCAAACTTCTTGTTCTCATTCAGTGAAAGCCACACAGCTGAAAAAGTACACCTAGTTGTTTATTACTTTTTAACCTAATCTTTGGAAGCCCCCATAGAAGCTAATATCAAATAGTTAACAAATGGATGTCGTGGCCTATTTCTTGAAAATATTGGCTGTCTCATTCCTAGTTCAAAGTACCCAGTATGAGACAAGACTTCCTGTCCCTTAATACATCTTCATCTTGTGGTCAGCAGGACTGATGATTTTGATGACAGAACACTGTTAGGTAGCCTGGGGAGAGATGGCACGGCACAAGGTAAGCCACACCGCGACCCCCACCCTGTAACTTCAACTGCTGTGAGTTCCAGTTGCTGGAAAGTCTCACAACTTCATATTTGGTTTACCTCCCCACTGGGCAACTGAATCAAGTCTCTGTCTCCTACTACGGCCTTGCATCTACTCTATGCTCAGTCAAGCCACGTTTAGTGTCAAGTAATTGCACACTGTAAACACCATGTATGTATACCTATGAATTGTTTTGTATGTGTCAATATAGAGTCTGAATAGACCCCTGATATTGAAAAGGAGCAAAAATCAGAAAATCACGTCTTAAAGAACTCTTTCCTAACTTTTTTATGCTAGGCAGTGCCCATGTGACAAATATGTAAATATTCATCAAAGACCACATGTATATATTTTAAAGTTGAGTTTTTTTCTTCTTCCCAGTTGTATGTACAGCTAGAATTTGCTTGCTGTGTAATATTTTCTTCTGCATGGAACTTGGTAAGGCAAGGCCATTTGTCTACTATTTCAATAGCCTTAAGCATGTTTACCCTTTATTTTATGAATGTTCAAAAAACTGTTTAAGTGATCAAGTAAAAGTTTTAACTTTCTACTTTTGTTAATTTTATATCATGAAGCTGATCAAATTATTGATGCAATTATTTGTTAAGCCATTGTTATCATCTTTGACATAAAATAATGTTTCACTATAAATGGCAGTATTCTGGAGCTGGGAATGTAGCTCAGTGGTAGAGTGCTTGTCTAGCATGTGCAAGGCCCTGGGAATCATTCCCTGAACTGCAAAAAATAATGATAATTAAAATTAAAACAGCAGTGTTCTACCAGGAGTCATTCAGATGATTTTTTCAGAAACTCTCTGACTTCTTCCCCAACTATGTTCATTATGCATTGGATAACAATGCCAACCAATGATCAGTGTTTATATCCTTAATATTTCTCCTTAAATTTATTTTTGGTAAAAAAAAAAAGTTTTATCTTTGGTGGCTAGTATATGTGGCTTTGTGTCTTCTTATATTGGAGCAGTTTCAATATACCATAGAGTACTTTTAAATAACAAGAATCGAAATGAAGATGATTTTCAATTTGAACTAAATTCAGAAGAACAAACCCCTTAGGTTATATGGGGGAAACAAACTCTTTACAGAGAAACCAAGGAAGGAATTTTTCAATCGAATTTCTTCTACCAAAAGACAATGGATATTTATGTATAGTGTCCGGGATTCATTTTCTACTTTTCCTAATATGTGGGTTCACTGGGGGAATTGATTATGTCATTTCTTCTGTAAAGCTGAAGATAGTTTTTATAAACAACAAAGTGACTTGTGAATGAAAGATGTAATTTACTAGAAACGCTTGTTGATCATTGACATTTAGGTATATCATTATATATGAATGATTGTATTTATGTATTTATTTGTTCAAAATTGTACATACCGTTTTGCCAAAAGTAATTGTCTGTAAAAGTGCACTCTCCGGGTTTGTAGTACTACTTAGGGTTACTTGGGTTGCCAATCAAGCTGCTAATCAGAATACTATTTTTTGTATCAATGTTTAAAACTAAAAATGACAAATAGATGCTGATTACATTCAGTTTCTTCACTTTCCTCTTGAAATGTAAACTGTTGATTGAAAGCACGATAAAAATGTACAGGCCCATCTGTCATGACGAAGATTATGGTTCCATAAAGCTGATTTTTTAAACCACTGGGACAAATAAACAGAAGAACATATTTGATTGTGCTGTTTTTCATTTTTGTAAATGAATCTCTCTGGGGAGATGGGCTTGTTAAAATTAGTCAATGTCTGACATTTATCAGAATCTTTTCTATGACATCATCGTAAGTAGTGTATCAAACCATTCAGAGTTTATCCCTAAGAATCCCAAACAACTAAACTGTCAACGTGGAGACTATGTGGTCCAGTAAGTAGACACTGGATTACTTCTGGAATTAGGAAACTGGTTATTCATTTGGCCTTTGTTGCCTGAAGGACATGTTTTAACTAGACTCTACATTAAATTGTATAGGACAAACTCGCCAACAAATTGTAACCCCAGGGAGACATTAGGTTGATAATATGATTGGTGAATTAGGGCATATAAATCAAAGACAAAAATGTCATATCTGTGTTTCACCCACATATCCTTTGGAATATTGTATAGATGTTTAAATGAATTGGGAAAGAGATATTTAGGGGTTCTTTATCCCAGACCAGTAAATGCTAATTGCTAATGCCTAACTCTGTAAGAAAGACACTAAGAACTACTTCAGAGACAAAAAGGGGATTTATTAACTGTCTTGATCTAGCTAAGCAGTTCTTAATTTTTTAATGGAAATTTAACTTTGGATTTACTGCTCCTCTACTTTGAGTTCAAAAGATAAAGTCTATCAGATGAGCTGAAATATGTGAATGGACAAAAAAAACACCAAACATCATATCACTATTCCATGTGATTTTTTTAAAGGACTGACATCAAAAGCAACGTTCTAAAAGTCTTATTCCCTACTGATGACATCATCTTTACCCAGGAACTTGTTAAAAATGCAAATTATTGGACCCCACCACAAACTGGAGGGAGGATGTAGCTCAGCAGTGTTTAAACAAATGCTGTAAGTGCTTTCCACACAAGCCGAAGTTGAGACTCAGCTAGAGCAGAGACTACCAAATTAGCGTGTGAACTACAGCCAGCCTGCTGCCCACTGGCTAAGAATGGTTTTACAATAAATACTTACAGAGTGGACCCTAACTCTGAACTACAACTGGTGAACTAGTAGACCAATAATAAGAATTCCATTCTTTTTTTCCCATTCTTCTTTTTAGTAGCTATGTATTACAAAAAAAAAAAAAAAGTACTCAATTACTATTGCACTATGTTTTAAATTTCATCAATATAAAAACCACAGAAATTTTTTCTCTGTCATTATTTAAGTGCTGTCGCACATCAAAAATTTTGTCTCTTGACCTGCAAAGCTTCAAATATTTATTACATGGCAACTTATAAAAAAAAAAAAACTCCAACCTAGAGAAATGGGGAGACATCTGAAAAAATTTTTCCAGCTCTGAGTGAGAGTTCTCATCAATAAAGCATGCTGGAATCATCTCTTCATGCAGCTAGGGAAATGACAATCCTGTCCTGGTAATGAATTACATGAAAATCCAGCATCTGCATATATTTTTAAATATTTCCCTTTTCCCTCTCAGGGTGATTTTTAAAAATTGTAAAAGCTTGATTCTAATTGTAACAATTACCCATGGTTTAATTAATATATTGCTTAAAGATGCATGAGTATCAGACCTAAGAGGGTGGGTTTCATATAGCTTGATTATCATAATTACAAGCATTCTATTTTCTCATTTACTTAATTGATTGTCATAGATTTCCAGATGAATTCACACTGCTGGAAGAGAATTAAATACATTTCTAAGAGGAAAAAAATAACAGAAAGAGGGCTATTTAGAAAAGTAATGTGTCCCAGCATATAATGCATGTAAGCATGAAAAATTGCCTTTGATAATATCTCTTTACCTCTTTGCTGGTTAAAATGGGCATTTCTGTGAAATGAAAAAGAAATGAATGAAAAAGTATTATTGATTCAGCCACATCTGTAATAATACAAGCTCCACTGTCTCTTCAGCTGAAGTTGCCCAGTGCTCAAGAAAAATTTTCCATTTAGTTTTTCTTATAGGATCTATTAGTTTGGTACATTATGTTGACTATTTGTTATGCCTCTTGCAATGACCTCAGTCCTCACCTGGAGGGAGCATAGCATAAGAAGTGATTTATTCTCTCTCTGAGGTTTATTCCAGAGCATTTACTCAGCAGTGGCTGCCTGATATAGCAGGCTGAGCAGAGTTATGTGTGGGGAAAGGTGGTGTGAAGAAGACTATTTTTCAACAAAGGCAAGGATGACCTCAGGAAGCAGGAGGTGAGGGGAAACAGCACTAGAGAATTTCTCCTGTCGCAAAGGCTTAAATCTTCAGTACAACCCTCTGTGTTGTTATTGTTTAATCCTAATAACAGCCCCCACACAGTAATTTTGCCAGTATTTCCCAAAGGCAGATTAGCAAAGAGGGTACAAAGAATTTGGTAATTTACAGAGTAAATTCACACCCTCTGTCTCTGAAGTCCATGTTCTTAACCAATTCAATATGTTGGCTTTCAAAAATAAGAAACATAGCCCACCACCACTATACTACCCAGCCCCGCAATTCCCGTGGAACCCAGTGTCACTATTTTAATTTATTTTTCAGATTGAAACTTTCACTGCTATTTTAAAACTTGAATTATCATTCACATACTTCAAAATTTACCCATTTAAAGTATATGGTTCTGATTTGACAAATGCATACGTATGGGTAACCACCTCCATAATCAAGATATAGAGTTCTATCACACCCCAAATTTTCTCATGCTTCTTCATACACAGTCCCCTATTCCAACCTCTTGCAGTTTCCAGTCTCTTTCCAAACTTCTATTTTACATGAGATTTATATGTTACACAGTATTCATCATATATAAAGTTTAATGAAAAGGAAAACATTCCACAGATAATCCATTATAACACCTCTGTGCCAAAAAAGAGAAAAATTGGAAAGGACCAGAATGGAAAATAAACTATCAGTGCCTAGTGAATAATAATAAGGTATATGTCAGCAAGCCACATGGATTCCAGGAAACAAAAAGTCAGTGCCTCCTGAGAATTGGCCATGCTGAGACTGGGTGGACCCAATAAGAAGCTAACTAGCCAACCTTTCCAGTAAGCTGCGCAAGCTGCATGGAATCCAGGAAAAGAATCAAACCCCCCAGCCCGCCCCCCACCATAAGCAACCTGCTGGTTCAGAGGACAGGCTGATAGTAACTAATGAGGACAGTTGATAGTAAGTAAGGTACATAAAGCAACTAAATGCTTGTATTGTTTGGTTGATATTTTTCAGGCCTGGGGTCAGTGGTTTGAGCCTCTCTTTGGAGGATGACTATAAATATAGCAAATATGGGGGATTTCCTGCTGTCTTGTCTTTGTAATCCTATATTGTTCTTACTGTTCTGCTTTGTTCTGATTAATTGTTTTTGCCTTATTCAATATTCTGTTTTGATTTGTTATATTCTGTTTTGTTTTTGGTTTGATTTTGCTATGCCTGGTGGAATGGACAACTAATGTGACGATAACAAGATACACTATAGTAGCTATTGTTGTTCTCCTAGTATCCTGCTTTGAAGTTCTGTACCAATTTTGCTGTTTTGTTTTGATTGGCTTTGTTCTGTTTTGTTCTGTTGGATTTTACTATCTTTTTTTTTTTTTTTTTTTTTTTTTTTTTTTTTTTTTTTTTTTTTTTTTTTTTTTTTTTTTTTTTTTTTCTGGTATTGGGGATTGAGCTCACAACCTCGCACCTGCCAGACAGGTTCTTACACCACTGAGCTAAATCCCTGGTCTTATTTTTTGAGACAAGGTCTCACTATGCAGTTCAGGCTGGCCTTGAACTCACTTTGTAGCCCAGGCTGGTCTTGCACTCACAAAGATCCTCCTGCCTCCGCCTCCCAAGTACTGGGGTTAAAGGTGTGCGCCACCACACCTGGCATGGATTTTTATTATTTTTAAAAACAAAACAAACAAAAAAAAGGTATAAGTCAAAAATTTATAATCCCACTCTCTCAGTTTGGCCTAGCTTACTAGGAACTTTAATAAAGCTTCTGTCCTTCACAGCTCCCATATACATTTTGGTAGATATAGCAACCTATAAGTAAGTTCAATTCTATTTGTTTCCTCTTGGAAGCCAAGAATCCTCTGGAGAGGCATCCATCACCAGCTAACTCATGAAAAAGGCAAGCCCTGTCTGTGCTGGATTTGGCTCCACCCTTGGATGAGTTCTTCTGTACTGCTCATGCATCTTTTGGTTTCTTCACCATATGCTAGTCCACATTTCCATTAAGAAAAGAAAACTCCACAGCTACATGATTCCCTGAAAATTTCACTGACAAAGAATCTGAGTTAACTTGGAAAGTATACTATTCACAACAAGATATCCGTCTACCCTAATGGGAGGCCAAGCCATAAGTAGCTCAGTGTGAGAGCAAAATATGATATTGAAGAGGAAGAGACAAGATGAGGGACTTCCACAGTCTGTACCACACTTGCCAGGTTGCCATGTGCCTTGTAATCAGCTGAGAGTCTTGTTAAAACGCTGAGTGGTAATTCTGGGTTACAACCTGAAGTTCTGATTTTCCAAACAGACAACACTAATGCTGCTGGTGTGTGGACAACCCTTGGAGTAAAAAGGCTCTGATATTCAAACTAGATTCTAGACAAGCATACCAGTATTTTTTAAGCATCTATTTGGGAACATGCCAAAGGCTTTTGATTACAACACCTCTTTGTTCACAAAAACTTGTAGGAAAGAATTAAGCATTAAGATAAATCTTGAATCTCTAGTATAGTTTTAGGTTATAAATTTGTTTGTTTGTTTAAATTTCTTGTGCATCAATTTCTCAAAGACCTTATAGAAGACTGAAATCCTAAATGAAAGCAATACATTCAAGGAACAAAACCAACACAAAGAAAAATATTACACTATAATTTTGTTGATCCAGTGCCCAATAACCTAACACAAGATTGATTCTATATTGAAAACAAGTTAGAGTTCATGACCTAGAACCAGGTCAAAGTCAGGCCTGATGACTTCATCTGCCTACCAACAACCAAACACTAAATAAACCAAAGAATGGCACACTCTGTATTGTAGAGGAGACAGCAAGGAGAGGCATGCAAGACCAGGCTACAGGGCTTTTGATCCTAGACCACAGAGACAAAAGGAAGCAAGGAAAAGTATTTTAAAAAAAAGCAAACAAGTGTGCTATCTGTCAACACATACAAGGTACAATAGAAAGATATTTTTTTTAAAAGAATATTACAGTAAAAGATTTGTTGTCACTAAATCCCTTCAAAATATTCTCCTCATTATGAACATGCTTACCTCATCATTCTTGTCACTTTCTGAAGCAGCCTGGAAGTGCTCTTTCATGAGTGGCATTAGCTGCACTGTTGTAGCCACCTTGATGGCCTGAGTCAATTTACCTTTCGAGGTCATTTTGACTTTGGAGAAGAGTCAGAAGTTGCATGATGAATAAGGTGGATGAGGATAGGCCATAATGTTTTTACTAAGCTTGGTTTTCTATTGAATAACACTCAGCAGCAGCAATCACATTTTTTTTATCACACCTTGTAAAGTCACCCACAAAAGAGGACTTCAGCACTGCTTCAGAAAACAGCAAGAATGATAAGATAGAGCAATGAAGGATGTGTTCAAAGTGGGGGGTGCTTTGAAATAACTTGATAGTAATGTGTCTTGCACTGTAATTTTTAAACATTCTCAATATATTTTGATTATACCTCACAGTCACCCCTACATATGTCACATAAAGTGACCAGATCATTGTCACAGAACATGACCATTTAATCTGATTACTTGGGCAGACCAACGATTAGGATGCAGGAAAGGGAGCTTCTTTCTAACATAAACAAACAAAACAAAAAGTAGGTAGTCCCACGCACAAAAAATAAATCCAGCATTTTCTTATTCTCACCATTTGGGAACTGAGGAATTCAGGAGTTCAAGTCCCAGACAGTAAGTTGCCTTCCAATGTAAAAAACTCATAACTGCAAGATAAAAATCTTGGGTTTCTTGGCTACACTCCAGTGGTTTTTATCCATTGTACTATACTGTACTCAATTCTATTTGCAATTCAGGAAACAAAGTAAGGGAAAACCCTGGCTTTAAAGGTCAGAATCAGTAATGTATTGGAGCTCAACTGGGCAGTTTGTGTTTGGAGTAACAGACAAGTCTGGAAAGTCAGCATAAAAAAATAAAAGATCTGGAGTCCAGACATGTAACCCAAAGAATATGAAAATAGCTGAGACAACGGGGTCAGAATCTAGATAAGAGCCAAAACACCCATCAGGATTATTTCATACTGAATTACAAAACACAGAGAAACTGATTTTTAAGCAGAGCTCTTATCGTAGAATACTTCTAACCACAACAAACTAGGCTGGTTATAGGACCCTCATAGGGAGCACTGTATTTCTATGTTTGAGTCTAGAAATATCCTAGATCAGATATTGCCATAAATAAATGTTTTTCAAAGAAACATGGAACACTTTGCCACAGGTTTTCAGTCACTTTTTATTTCCAAAGCTAATAGAGCAGGGAGAAAATGACTGTATTGAAAAAGGGGAAGAGCCACCAATAAAGACAATCAAAATTTGAAAAACAGAGACCATGAGCAAGGAACAGGGCAAACAGGCAAGCAAGAGCAGTCGGCAGTAATGCAGGGTGACATGGAAGACGAGGGAAGTCACACCTGGTTTGGGATTATGTTGCTCAGTAATCCTTTGCTTTTACCATTGTGAAAAGTATCATTCATGGATTTCAACCCACTTTCTATCAGAAGCTCCTGCATCTGGAAGAGGAATGAGGGGAAGTACTCTCCAGAGTCAGATATCGACCCAAGTTTTTTCTAATGTAATATATTAATATATTTGTCAAGTCATATTTTCTTATACATCAGTTTGACTTTTTGTCTTACTTGTTTTGCTTTGCTCTATTATCATACTCAGTTGGTTCTCATGTACATATGAAAAACACTACATTCTCTTGCATTCAAATTTTAAGATATGCTGTAGACTGGAACCCAAAGATGAGATCATTTGAACTTCCAAGGGCATGGATTAGAGAATAATTGGAATATCAGAATTTTAAACGGAGAAGGAAGTTATTGGATCCTATTCTCTCCACAACATTAGAAGGAAATACTACCTAAAGCAATTTTACTTCGAAGTCTAGCCTTACAGTCAAAATAATGAAATTCACATTAAGTTTCTGATAAACTATGAAATCGATTTCAGTTGAGAAACCTGTCATTGTGTTTTATTATCCTTTGGTAGATGGCAGGATACTGATGAAAGTCTATGGAAGCATATTCATTCATTCAGCCATTCACTAATAAATATCCCTTGAAGGTCAGCTAAAGACTAGACAGAACGTAGGCACCAAATACTATACACTTAGGAGTTGATTGCCCCATACACTTTTCAAACCTCTAACTTCTTTGTGATTATATTCAAACTCAAAATATGTCTTAAAAATATCTAATCCCTGGACTATACACAAATGATGTTTCGATCTAATAAAACAATGATCCAGGTTCACTAAGCCAGAATTGTTCCTAATTTTATCTTTTGAATCAATGGCTTTGTTCTTCTATGAAAAATCTAATGGATTAGAATATTGGTTAGATTAGTACTATAAACCAAAGAAGAAATGCAGCCATCCAGATGTAGGCCTATATATTTGCCTCTTCCACATGTGAAGTAATACTCATTGCCCCAACCAAGAACCAGATGCTTAATTTACATTTTGTGATGACACTTTTTTTAAACAAACAATGTTATACAAAATTCTAAATAGGCTTAACAATTTAAAATAAAATACTGTATCATCTGTGTAATTAAGAGAAACATATTGCGTAATAGGTGATAAGCTTTAGATGAGCAGACTGCCTTGGTCACCTAATCTAAGTTAGTGACTATGTCCAATCTGCACCCACAGTCATAAATGGACAGGTGGACATGATTGGTAATCTCCAGACCATTCAGCAGTTGCCCCACAAAGGTTGAGGATCTCTCTTTTAGCTTTGTTGAACTACACATTAATACTGAAAGGGGTTTGTTTGAAGTCTTCTCCTCTATGCAAGGTAGATTTACCAGTGGTCTGAAATAATCTTTCTACCTCACACCTCCATATTACTCACACTTCAAAACCTAAGTCAAATGCTATTCATTCAGGAAGCTCTTTATTACTCTTCATTGTTCAAGAATATAAACAAGTATGGAAAGTCAATTATAAGTCATGAGGGTTGTGGGGTTTCTCGGTGCATTTGAGGATACCATTTAGCCTCTTCAGTTATGAGGTTCATCAAATGTAAGGCTGAAGCCACAAATTGTCCACAGTCCGGTGGTGCAAGGATTTACTGAATCTTTTCCCTTTGTGGTTAAAGAGCTGACCAGTTCTTCTGGAATGGATCAAAGCAATGACCACCATCCTTTGCAGACATCATTTGTCTTCTCCCTTGTGTTTTCCAGTTTTCCCCTCTCAGTATGTGGACTCTCAAGTTTCAGTTGCTCAAGTCCGAACTCCAGGAGCCCCCTGCACATCCGCCTCCATCTCACCCAAAGAGTCCAGCACTAGGTCCTTAAATTTTATCAGATTATATTAGCAATTTGCTAGCTCATCTCTATAATCTCACTCTCCCTTTTCTAATCTCCCACCCACAAAGCAGGTAGCAATAATTATTTTGTTTTAGAGTAACTATCATTTTAAAACAAAAATTGGACTACCCTGCCTCCACGCTTAACACGTGTCATTGATTTTTTCCAGTGTACCACAAATAAAGTAAAAACTGTTAATATGATCTGAAAAGTCTTGAGTGATAGAACCTCTGACTATGTCTGGGAATCTATTCAACCTAATGGGACGATGAGCCCGGTTTCCTCAGCCAGAATTATTCTTAATTTTATCCTTTGAATCGGGAATTTTGTTCTTCTATGAATGATCTAATGGATTATAACATGGGTTAGATTAATGTCTATAAACCAGAGAAAAAATACAGCAACAAAATGTTTTCATGTTCTTTTCATATTACAGTCACCCTGATTTTTTCACTTCCAAGAGCCTGGCCAACCCTGTCCTTCCTGAGGACCTACTCCGACCTGCTTATGTAACCTTCTCTCTCACAGTTATTCCTCTTCATGGATGCTGGTAATTCTTACTGCCTGTCCAGAACCCAGTGTAAGTATCATTCTTCAGGAACAGCTTTCCAGACCCCTCCATCTAAAATTACTCCCTCTATCACTCATTTGCATGGTATTTTATTTTTTCTCATCACATTTATTAATAAATATCTATTTATTTGAACATTCATTTGCTTAAATTCTGTCTTCCCCTCTGGACTATAATTCCCATGAAGCAGGACCATCTCAGCCTTGTCCAAATATGGAGTCAGACTAAGAAGGTGGCCACCGAGTGAAAGTTGAATAACTGAATTAAATAAATGTTTTTAATAATCTCAAGGGCAATTCCAAAATCTCAAACAGTTCTCAAAATTAATTTTCTTTCATTCCAATTTTCTTTTAAGTTATCCTATCATTTAAAGTGATAAAAGTCATGAATTATGAATCTAATTCAACAATTTTCAATATCCAGAAGCACATGCATCCCCTTTTAACTTACTTAACCCCAGATGCAGAGAGCTCACTCAGTCCCAGAGAGCTCACGATTGTATTTCCCATAAACCCCTCATAATGTAATCTTTCCAACACCCAGAGGTCTGATCCCCTATTTCTTCCCAGTTGCTTTTAATTGGGAGATTGTGAAATGAAGGCCAAATGTTTTAACAACGACTCCCTGGCATTTGGAGAGCTGGCCCTGTCCTCGTCACATCTCTCTGAACCGTCTGTGCCACAACCCTACTAAGCACATTCTTTCTCTTTCTCTTGCCACTGCCCTTTTCACGAGTTATCCTCTCTCCTTGAAATTCTGCCTCCTTTCTTCCTGCTCCCACTCCCTACCTGTTCACCTGACACCTGCTTTTCAATTTACAGTTTTTAGCATTAAAGACATTGCTTCTGGAAGCCTTCCCTGATGCTCCTCTCCACCTCATTCTAAGCTACATACTTACTGTGTACTTCAAAAGCACCTTGTCTTTTTAAGATGCTTATACTTTAGAATACTTGTCAGTATTTACCAGCATATTTACCGTGTATCTCCCATCTAGAGATCCACGAGAACAAGAACTGTACCTGTCTTTGTTAATTTACTCAATCATGCATGCATTTATTCAGCAGATGCTCACTGGCTCCTGTTATGAGCCAGACAACATTCTGGACACTGGCAAAATAACAAATGAACAAAAATGTCTGCTATTATAATTTTGACTTGTCCATACAGTAGTTTTATGTCAAGTTTCTAGAACAACAAGGGGCAGATAACATGTGCTCATGAATTTGATCAATATATAGAATGCACTTACTGTATACTCAGAACTGTGTTGCGATCTATAAGGCTGAACAAAATAAATTTAATCCTTATTGTCATAGAGCTTATGGTATATTGGAGGAGACAAATTTTAAACTAATAAGGACATGAGCAAATAAATATGCAAAACTCAGACTCTAGCTATCTTTCAGAGGGTCCCTTATTTCATACCCTTTTATTTTTTTAACTTCAAGTCTCCATTAGGGCAAGGGACAGCAAAATATGGCCCACCATCTGCTTTTGTAAATAACATTTTACTAGAACACAGCCATGCCTATTTCTTTACAAATTATTTATGGATGTTTTGGTGCTAGAATGTCAGAGCTGAATGGTTGCAACAAAGACCATTTCCCCACAAAGCTTAATATTTACCATCTGGCTCTTCATGAGAATGTTTTCCAACCTCCATGTTAGGGGATAATGATATCAATTTATTAGGTTCTGTTGGCAAATTTTTGAATGAAATAGGATTGGAACAGAATGGAACAAAATATAATGGAATAGGAAAAGAGATAGAGGTCAAGTTGTATAAAAGATAATAAGGATAATAAGGATTTTATTTTGTGGCAAATGATTGCAATTTTACAAGTGTAGTTGAGCCATACCCTCCAACGTGTGAGAGTGAGCAGAAGTTTGCTCTCACCATGCCTTCTTAGTGAGGGCTGTTCCTCACAGTTCCTGAGTTTACCTCCAGGCTTTAAACTCTTTCCTGAATAAATACACTCAGTGGTTCTGCCCCAGCCATGTGATTTTGGGTCACTATTTCCGGTAAATAGAAGAATCTTGCATATTGAGCTAGAACTTCAAACTCTGAGCAATTTTCTGTCTCTACAGATTTAGCTATTCTGGACATTTAATATAAATTAAATATTGAAACGTGAGCTTTTGTCTCTGATTGTTTTCATTTTGTTTTGATTTGATGTTTTTTGTCTTGCTGTGTTGGGGAGGGTATAGCTTGTTTCAAGATTCATCCGTGCTGTGGCAATAAAAAGAACTTCAGTATTTTGTGACTGAATAATATTCTATTACATAGATATACCACCTTAGCATACATTTTTCTGTTCCCTACAATGTTTTGTTATTTCCATAGTTCTGATAGTGATTTCCTTTCTTTTAATCTTGATGTTGGTAATCTGCCTTCTTCCTTCTCTTTGTGGTCGGTAAAAAAATATAAAGATTTATCAACTTTGTTGATCTTCAAAAAGATGAAAATTTTAGCAACCTCGTTTTTTTTTATTTTAAAGAGAAAAAACAGAAAAATCAAGAGGCAAACAAACAAAAAAAATAACAAATGCAAAATGATGACAACAGCAAAAAAAAATCAATAGCAATATAAGATTTCAAACCAAGATGATAGGAATTTAGGAATGGTTGTTATATTTTATATTGTTATCTTCAAAATAGTTGCTCAGATTACCAGATACAGGCATTCAAAATTGATCAAACCATATAATTTCCCTTTGAGCAGTTTCTTTCCCTTTTTCTATACTTACTGTAACTTTTGAATCTTATTTACTCTTTCAGTTTCTTACACTAGAAAGATAATACAGTGTTTGCATATGTGAGTCTGATTTATTTCACTTATGAGAATTGTTTCTAGTTTCAACCATTTCTCTATGAAAGCCTCAAATTTGTCATTCTTTTTGGCTGAATAGTATTCCATTGTATAAAAATACCACATCTTTTTATTCATTTGTCAGTTGATGGGCATTTAGGTTGTTTCCAAGGTCTGACTATTACAAGTTGTTGTGCAGCTATAAACATGGGTGCACATCTATTGTTGTGATACAATGTTTTCAATTCTTCTGGGAAAATACCCAGCAACCTCGATTTTTTTTCCTATTGCTTTTATTATATTGATTTCCACCCTGATCTGCATTATTTAATCTTTCTGCTTACTTTTGGTTTAATTTTATTTATTTACTTTTTAGTTTCATATGGTAAAGTTTAGGTTATTGATTTTAGATATTCCTTCTTTTCTAATCTAATATGCCATTCTTTGAGTTATATATAGTTCATAAGTCACTGTGTTAACTGTACCCATAATTTTTATACATATGTCTCTTTTTTCACTGATTCATATTTATTTAGAAGTGTGGTGTTTAATTTTAAGATAACTGAATATTTCCCAGTATTTTTTCTATGGCTTATTTCCAATTAAATTGCAGTATTGTCAGCAAACATACTTTTAATGATTTCATTTATTTTAATTTATTATATTTCATGGTCCAGTGTATGGTATATGCCAAAATTATTTCATGGGCTCTTTAAAAGAATTTTCACTTAGTTTCTTAAATAATTTCTTTCTTTGTTGATAATCTCTTTTTGATGAACCACTGTTTTCAAGTCTTTCTTTTTTCCTTTTTTAGACATGTAGATCAGTGTTTTATTTTGCTTTGTTTTGCTTGTTGCCTTCACAATAGCTCAACGAAAGTCTTTGCCTAGTAAGTCCAACATCTGGACTTCATCAAGACGTGCTCTATTGATTGTTTTTAATTCCTCTAAGTGGGCAAAAGTTCTTGTTTCTTTACATGTGTCATAACTTTTTACTGAAACTGGCGATTTAAAGTAATACCACATGCCAGTTCTAGAACTCAGGCTTTCCCCTACCACATGCAGGTTTCTAGTAATTGCAGTTTGCTGTGGGGATTGTTACTGTTTGTTTAGTGACATTCCTAGACTAACTATACAAAAGCTGCATTCCTTGAGGTGCGTAGCCACTAAAGTCTTTAATCAGTACAGTTATTGACCAGTTAGTAAGTGGACAAAACTTTCCTTAAATGCCTCGAATCAGCACATTTTCTGCTTTTTGCCAGGGACTTCGCATGTGTTGGGGCACACTTTCCATGCTCTAGTAGGCAGTTTATTTGAATGTTAGCCCTCACTTGCTGCTTGCATAGAATTTCAAAGTTGTGACCGTTCTGTCTTCTCACATCTTTCCTGGACATGTGCACAACCTCTCGCATGGTTCTCGGGCCCATGTCAGAGTGCTTCAAAACCCCCTTGAAGACAAGGCACTCTCTAAGTTTTCCTTGTAAAGACTTTTGTTTAGTCTTCTGTTAATCCAGGAGGATGATGCTGCCTCAGGCAGCTATATTTTTAAACAATTGCCACTGATTGTTTTGGACTGATGTTCTGTTGCTGGAGCTTCCTGACTATCTCAGTAATTGCAAATCCAGAGAATGGAGCTGATTGGCAAGTTTTCAGACAGATAGAGATAGTTCCCCAGTAATGGGGGTATTTAGGGAGCTCCACACCCATCACTGCTACTCTAGGAGCTTCTAGGCTGCTGTCTTCCTCAGCTATGGTAATCGGCTGTTACAACACTGGTTTTCAAGACTATTGCAGAGCTAAGGAGGAGAGGTGGGATTGGTTAATTGTTATTACATTCAGCCATGTTTCCTAAATAAGATAGTTACAAACCTTTTTTGTTGTTGTTAAAAAGTTGTAAAGAGTTCTAAAAAATGTTAATTTTGGTAAGATTTTTTTTTACATGTACTCTCACTGCTTTTCTCTCTGAGAGAGCAGATTTTCAGAAGTCTTTATTCCATGATTACAGAAAATGATCAACAGTTCAATAATTCATTCACTCCTTATGTAGTAAGTGATAAACAAAGATTTATTCTTAATCATTATGTTTTTAAAACATATCATTTTGCTAGGTATACTAAGTCTAGTAAGGAAGCATCCTTTTCCCTGAGGAGCTGAGTGTGTGAGGCAGAGAAAACAAACATTAAGTAAATCCTAATGATACAATGTGACTTTTTCTATATTAGTGGTATAAAATAATGTAATGATCAAAGATACAAGAAAGTAAGTCAATCTGTGGGTGGCTTAACTTCTGAGCTAAATACAGATGGGTAAAGTCATATCAAGAAAGGGGGGATGCACCAGAAAAAGAGAATAATGTGAGCAAAGGTAGAAGAGATAAAAATTCCATGGATATTCATTTGACTGAAACATAATAGCTGATCTAGAAAATGCTGTAGAGTTACTTTCAGTAAACCAGAGTAGGTAATGGTATTGGTCTTTCCAAGGTGGTGGCAGTGGATAATGGATTTTACTGAAGAGTCATTTGGATGGACTCAGGTGAGGCAGCTCTGGGTGACCACTCAACTGCAGGACTGAGGGAGAGGTGCAGCAACATCTTCAGCATTCATTTGCCAGAGTCCTTCTTGTTGGGACAGTTTGTCAGTATTTTTGTAAGACAGATTATCTCATACTTAGTACAATGGTCTAGGTGTGTTCAGTGGTCCATCAGCTCTAAACCACCTTGCGACAGCCAAACTTACACTTAGCCTGTGGTCAGCTCAGATCCCTAAGTCCCTATCCTGTATCTGAATATATTCACTTTGTTACTCTTTCAATAAAAGAGTGTGTGGAAAGAGTAGACAGGGAGGCAGAGATGGCTGTCAGATGATATTCACTCAGTCAGCATTTATTTTTAACTAACCACAGTGATAATTATTTAAACCACTTTACAGAATATATGAAAAAGTTACCCACCAATAGCACTGCTCTAATATGCTTATTATTTCTTAGAATTTTTAATTTTTCATTGGTACATAGCAGTTGTACATATTAATGGGCTGTAGTGTGACAGTTCAATACATGCATCCAGTAGGTAATCATGATATCAGGGCAATTGGCACATCCATCATCTCACACATTTGTCATTTCTTTGTCATGGGAACACTCAAAATCCTCTCTACTAGTTTGAAATGTTCAACTAATTGTTGTTAGTCATAGTTTTCCTATTGCTAATGTACCTGTTATTCTGCACATTTCCTTCAAGTATTTTTTGTGTCTATTTTTACATATTAATAATATTTTGCACATTACCTTGAACCCTATTTTATTAAAGGCATAAATATAAATATTTTATGTGTTGTTCCACTCTTTCTATATGTTATTTTTAGTGGCTAGATTATATTTCTGCTGGGGTATGTGTTATAATTTAATCAAAATGTCTACCACTATCAGATATTCTGTCAAAGTATTTCATCATTCCAAGAAGATTGAGAATCCCTTGGTTAGGACATTGTATATTAAAATTATTTATTATTTTTCTGCCTTCAAACTGGAATTGCTACCTGTCAAATAACAGCACCAAGTTCAGTGAATATCCTTGCAGAGGAAAACACAGCCTGCAGTTGCACTAGGAGAATGGAGCTTACCCCTACCCCACCCGCTGGGAGCAGCCCCTCTGCAGATACCAGGCTTTCCTAGTGAGAGCCTAACTAAGCAAAGATTAGACATGGGCATCCAGAGGAAACACTCTTTTCTAGCGACACAGAGATCACTAGCATTTTCAGACTATCATATTAATCTCAGTCTCCCTTTAGAGACCTAGATGGGTCTTCTTATCTCACAGAAAAGAGAGAATCAAATACATGTTTTTGCCCAGGAACAATTTGTAGTCTGGGCAGCAATTCACCACACTTCCCTTAAGACTGCTATCTGCCACACTTTTCTCCAAGCTTATTTCATTCTATTCCCAGGAAAACAGTCTGCAAAATTTGTTAAGAAGAGTCTTGTTTTCAGTAGCCAGTGTACCCTCTTTGCATGAAAGGTTTCATTCAATTTATTTTAAAATAAGCCCATGCTGGGAGGACTGCATTTTTAAAGCTTGGGAAAGGAAAGAGACAATAGAAAACATTCACTTGTAGGTCAAAACAGGATAGAGTGATCAAAATACACCACCAGCCTCATTTATTAGATAATTAGCAGTACTCTACTTATATCAATTATCAGTCAGCCAAAATCAATGTGAGCTTCCTTTGTCACATTCCCATTTCTCATCTTCTTCACCATAGGGAGTACTTGCAACCTCAGTTTAACAAGGCTACACAAAACAAGCCAGAAATGCTTTTCTTTTGCCCAAATAAGCTACATCTTCAAACACTCACTTCCTGCTCAGAGGTTTTGGTGACCTGGTGTGCATAACCCAAAAGGAATTTCTTTTTCTAAGAAGAATGGGAAAGAATAAGCTGAGGAATAAAAAGTCCTCTGAGATTATATAGTCCAGTGATTCTCAAATGCCACCTACACACCAATGCCAGTTGATAAATAAATAAAAACTTTAAAAACACCATAGAGTTTTAAAAAGTATAGATAACTACACCTCGCCCCAAGGTGGGGCAGAGAAGATTCTAACGAGGTTCGTAGGTTAGTCTTACTCCCCTTCTCAACTAGGTTTGAAAATCAATAAAATGGACCAACACTGTTATTTTACAAGTAGAAGAATGGAGACCCAGAGAAGATGATATTCAAGCAATTACTTATGGAGACAAAAATAAAATTTCCAAGATCTATTACACTGCCTACTTAAAACTATAATGACATGCTAAGGGCTTTCAAAAACAGCGTGAGCGTTTACCAAGTAAAATAGTAATGAGCTACATGTGTACTCTTTTCAAGAGCATACTTGTGCTTTCCTAAACAAAGACACTGGTGACTAATAACTTAGAGGTAGAATTGTAGTTAGCATGCCCTCTGTATTTTCTTATTACCTCCGCACAGATTCACCTACATGGAACAAAGAACAGGAAAGGAAAATTTTACCTAGCAAATATTTATAAATCAATCTAAGCACCTCCTAATATTTCAGACTATGCTAGGCCCTAGGACTAGAGCTTATGAACAGAAGAGAGCTCACCCCTGCCGTTATCGAGTTTGTAGCTAAGTAAGGCTTCGGGACAATTAAATAGGCAATTTGTAATTTAATATGATGAGCATTATGACAAATAAGTTATAAGAAGTAAACAAACTTTTTAAGCATTTATACAATTACAAAAAAATGATTTTGACCAACAGCCATTTCCTATTGATTCAAAATGGTCCAAGAAAATAAAAGATGTAAATATATTCATATATAACTATAATTTTAGCATTTTGCAACACTCAGTGAGTGATTATGTTAAAGAGGTTGGCAAAGTCTCTTCCCTCAAAATGACAATAAAATTGGGTAAAATTACTTAAAAAAACAACTCAGAGCTCTGGGAATGGACTCACAGCAAAGAACAAATTGAAGAATGCTTATTTATTAAAAAGCTGCTAGAACAGCTGTAACAACAGCGGGAGTCTACAGCTTTCTTGCCTTGGGTAGCTCACATTTCTCCCCTCATTCATTTCTCCAGCGCAGTCAGGGTGGTAGTTTTGCCAGGGTGAAGCGAGCCATGAAATCAAGAGCATTATTGCTGGAGCAGGTTGACTCGATTTGGAGTAGAAAGTGGAATGCCCTCCATACCATGCTATCGATAAAAATAGCAGTATTGGTGTTCAGCTAAGGCAAAGTCAGCAACTTTGCAAGCCTGAAGTTACAGCCACAGTTAGAGAGAATCAGATCCAGGAAGGTTCGCAGGATGCTCCTGGAAGTGAGAGAGGCGTAGAGGAGCTATGGAAACTCTTCACACGTGTTTGGCTGGCTGGAGGTGTCTGACCCACACGTAGACTTAGGAATAAAAATGAAAGTTGAGACAGACTTTACAACTACCTGAAATTTGAACATACTCCTCCCACTCAAATAGAATTATGGGCACAGAGCATTATAATACCATCTTTGACCAATCGTTAACTGATCATCAAACTGTAGAAAAGCAGATGTGACCCCCCCAAGTGTCATGGATTTAAAATACATAAGAATAAAAATAAACCAGGCAGAGACATCAAAAGCCACGCATCACAGGGAAGAAAGAGCCTACACATTAAATCTAAAATGCTAAATCATTTGAGCAAATAAAAATTTACCACAAACAACTGGCAGAGAGAAGATAATAATAACACAGAATTGCTATAAAACATCTATAATGTCTAGGGAAAATATTCTCTGAGACATGAAAAAAGAATAGTCAAATATTACCTACAATCAGAAAAAAAAGCAACCCCAAAATATTGCCTCTGAATGGGGTGAAGCACTTGATTAACAAATTTCAAAGAAGCAATTAAAAATATGGAACAAATTAAAGAAATCATGTTTAAGAAATTAAAGGAAAGTAGCCAGGCGTGGTGGCGCACACCTTTAATCCCAGCACTTGGGAAGGTGAGGTAGGAGGAGCATTGTGAGTTCGAGGCCGGCTTGGGCTACAGTGCAAGTGCATGGCCGGCCTGAGCTACACGGTGCAACCCTGCCTCAAAAAAACAGGGCCTGGACTTTGGCTCAGCAGCTTAAGTGCCTGTCTGGCAGGTGCGAGGTTGTGAGTTCAATCCCCAGTGCTGAAAAAAAAAAAAAGGAAGAAAGAAAAAGAAAAATTAAAGGAAAGTATTCTGAAAATCATTCATGTATAGGAAAACTCAATTAAAAAAATCTAAATTACAAATGGAAACTCTAGAGTTGAAAAAAAGAAGAAACAATCAATAAGTTACCTTAATAGCAGCTTTGAGGGGGCAGAAGGAACAATGCATACCAAAAAAAGGTTACTAGAAGTTATCCAATATGAAGAACAGAAAGGGCTGAATAAAAATGTCCCTCAGAAACTTGTGGGATAATCATAATAGCATAGTTGTAAAGGGTCTCCCACAAGGAGATGAGTGAGAAAATGGAATAGAAAAAATAATAATGTTTAAGTCCGTGATAGACCACGTGTATGACAGGAGTCCAATAAGTTTTTAATGAAGCTGAAAAAATTCCTACCTCCTAATGAACACATAGCTGAAGAAGAGCCAAGAGAAAGGGAGACTGCAGAAGAGCCCCCAAGAAATGTCATAGCAAAAGATCCTGTATATCTCAACAAGCTTTTTTTTAAGTTTGGAGACGTAGATCCCAATACCAAAAGGTTTTTTTTTTTTCCCTAATAGAGAAAAATGTTCCTAGTGCATTATTTGCTTATAAGCAAATCTATAATGAAAAAAAGAAACGAATCAAGGAACCAGCCATGGACATTTTTCTGAAAAGTGACACCTCCTCAAGCAGAACTGCAGGGAGGCCCAACAGGAGGGATTCCAAAAGGATGCATTGTCACCATGGAAGGCGACAGGTGCAGGTGTGCTGCTGTTCCTAAAGACCTCCCGGGGGGACAAAATGTGAAAGTGAAAGATGCTGACAACGCTGACTCTTAGGCCCAGGCTATTGTGTGTGCTTCTGTCCTAATTTTATTCAGAAAAGATTTGAAAACTGAAAGAAATAAGCAGCTTTAGAAAAAAAAGTTTATAAACCAAGAATATGAACAAAATATTTTTATACAGCTATATAACGTATTTGTGTTTTAAGCTACCTGTTACTAACCAAGTGTGAAAGATTTAACAAACTAAAGCTTATGAATCAAAAATACAGTAGGCAAAGATTACTGCAGAAAGAAAAATATATTTTATAACTTTAGTGTTTCCTAAATATACAGTGTTTCTAAAGTCCACTAAATCCTCACTTTTATGCTTATTTTTACTGTATATGTTCTATGTTTAGACATGTTTTGATACACAAATATTGTGCTACAATTACCTACAATATCAACATAATTACAGGATATCAGTTTCGCAGTCTAGAAGTAATATGCTATGCCATATACCTTAGGTAAGTAGTAGGTCTCACCATCTATATTTGTGTAAGTACAGTATATGATGCCAATACAAGGATAAAATCACATAATGATGCATTTCTCAAAATACAGCCTGTTGTTAAGTAACATGCCTATACTGGCAAGCCAAAAAGAGGATGCAAAAAATATTGTACAGTATGAACAGATAAAATTTGAGGTGGGTTTAAAACTTGAAATTCATTAATGTAATATATCATATTAATATAAGAGAAACATGATTTTCCCAGTAGACAAAGTAGTTGACAAAATCACTCATTCATTAAAAAAAAGGTTCGCAAGAGCTAAGAATAGTAGTGGATTCCTCAACCTGAGAAGGAGCTAAAACTAAAAAGGTAAATAAACAAAAAATAAATAATATACATAACAGTGAAACAAAACTAAATACAACTTCCCTCCTCTGACTGAGAAAACAAGTATATCTATTTTCACCACTTCTGTTTAATATTTAACTAGGTGTATTGCCATTAACCACTGCAATAAAGAAAGAAAAAACTGAAAGGTTAAAGAATGAAAAGGAAGAAATAAAATTGTGTTTCATAAAATTGTGTTTCATATGAATATGTATGCAGAATAACCCAAAGAACAACAACAAAATGGCAGAACTAATGAATGACTTTAGCAAGGTGAAATATACAAGATCAATATACAAAAAGCATTTGTAATTCTTTATATTACTATGAATATTTCAAAAATGAAATTATATTGGTACCTTGTACTAACTGGTAATTGGTTCCAGAAGGCACAGCAAATAGAAAAAAGAATGAGAACAAAATAAACTGTTTCAATTGGAATTATGGTGATGCCACTGACACCGACAAGTTCTAGCTTCCAAATAGAGTACCAAACAAATGAGCACCCAGACAGAATTTGTGTATCACGGTACATCCAGTACCAAATTAAACAAGTTTCAACAAGTTTCAGTTGAGTATCAAAGTAGGACTGAATGAAAATACCTCTCTTACAATAGCATCAAAAAGAATGAAATACTTGGAAATAAATTTAGCAAAAATGTGCATGACCTAGTCACTGAATACTACAATAAATTACTGAATTAAATAAAGAAGATAAAAATAAATAGAGACACTTTGTGTACATGGATAAGATTCAATGGTCAAAATCCTGTTTCATTTGTTTTTCTTGACAACGTGATCCTAAGATTTCTATGGACATGTAAATAATTCTGAATAGCCAAGACCATTATAAAATGAAAAGGCAAATTTGGAAAACTCATATCACTCAACTTAAAAGTTTAATGCAAAATAAATCAAAGTAGTGTGATGCCAGTCTAAGACTAGAAAATTAGCTCAGTGGAATAGAGTTGAGACTCAGAAATAAATCCTTAAAATTATGGACCACTAATGTTCAACAAAGATGTCAAGCAATTCAATGAGGAAAGGAAAAATCCTTTTAACAAATCTTCTGCGAAAGTCAGATATCCCTATGGGGAAAATTATTTTAGACTATTACCTCACACCATACACAAAATTAAGTCAAAATGAATCATAAGCCCAAATACAACAGAAATTGTATGGCCTGAAAATAATGTTTTAGGAATTATCAAATTGTACCAGGCATGGTAGTACAGGTGTATAATCTCAGTTATTCAGGAGCTTGAGGAGGAGGCTGAAGTTCAGGCAAGACTGGGAAACTTAAGTAAGACTATGCCTCAAAATAACAAATAAAAAGGACTGGTGATGTGGCTTAGTATAAAGACCCAGGGTTTAATCTCCAGTACTGAAAAAAAATTTTTTTAAATAATTATGATAAAACTTTTTATTTTATATAATATCATGGTCACAGAATCCAGTGACACTTAAACCCTGGCTCCACTAACAGCATCTAGGGATTGATGTAAACACATGGAAAAACAGCTAACAAAAATCACAGCACCAGTTTATAATTAACCGAGTATGATCTCCAAATCTGAGAGATAAAAATTCCAACAAACTGAATGGGAAAACCCAGAATTATATCACCACCACCCCCTCCCTTCCTTCATCAACTGGAATTTTTCTGTTTTACATAGCAGATTGATATTGTCCAAATTGGTTGAAGAAAAGGGAATTTATTGTGTTACAAATTGTGTTCATGGCTACTTTATGTGGTAGCACAATGCTGCAGGACTCAGTATCTTTCTATTCGTACCCTAACACACGCCTGTATGCAGTCGTCCCCTGTGTTTGGAAGTTGGATGCCAGAATCCAACATCACATCTTCCCAGCTCAAGTTAAGTGGGAAAAAGTATTCGCCTAACAGCCCAGAAAAATTCTTATTAGTTTCTGGTCCCTGAAATAAACACTACGGCCAGGACTGAATCAAATGCTCCATGAACAACCAAAGGGCATGAACTGAGGATAAGGAAATGGGTGGTTTCCCAGAAATAAACCGGTTCACTGTTTCTAGAAGACAAGTGAATGGGCACCAGCAGGAACATACAACAGAGATCTATTGCAGCTTTAGCTTTCTAAGCTTAGAATCTCCATTAGATTTATACAAAATGCAACCATAAAAATCTACATCAGGCCCAGAGGGAGATGAGAGATAGCACTAAAAAGTACATTTGAATATCAAACTAAAAAAAGAGATAGTAAGAACTTTTTAACTTAAAAAAATTTAAACGTGCCTTTTACATTTATTCCCAAGTCCCATTTCTTAATCAGACAAACCGCCACAGCTGAGCTTTTATGTAGGCGAAGAAAGAGAGGGAGAGAGTCAGGCAGGAGAGAAAAAGAGAAAGCGAGAGAAAGAGATGGAGGGCTGAATGACTATCCTATGTAGGTGGGTCTTGGCCCTGATCACACCAACTACGATGAAGATGAAGGAGGAAGTCTAGAAAAAAATCACCAGCGCCAATCAAGATGATGGGCAGGTCTACTTGAATGAAACAGGCCATGGAACAGACAACCAGCTGCACAGAAAGCAGAGACAGAGCGAGGCAGCAAAGCCTCCTCTTGTAAATGACTGAGTTAGGGGCTTTAATCTTCAAGCCAGGAGAAAGGAAAAACCAAATTAAACAGGTGCCCTTGTAAACTCACCTTTCAATATGCAATGACCCTGCTTGCTTTGAAAGGGATTCAGCCATCAGCTCAGGATTCCTGTGCCTTGAAGAGGTATAAGGAAAATACAGACACTCCCCTCTCCCAAATGCCTGTACATTTAGAGAGGGTTTTCACACCCATGGATGTGAACACAATTCTTAGAAGTGTATGAAAAGGGAGAGAGAAGTGATATAGAAGGAGACAGAGATTGGCCTAGGATAAATCGTGGAAGACCCCGAACCTCCAAGGAACTGGTAGCTTTCTTTTCCTTCACGGATTTTGTTGGCTTTGGCTTTCAGCGTCTTTGAAATTTTGGAGCAGCCTGAACACAGGCTTGTCATCTTAATTCCTGAGAGCCAGCCGTGAGGGACATGGGCTCCTGCAGGAACTGCGCAGAGAATATTTGGCACGTGACAAACCACCAAAAGTGTTCAAGGTGGAAGTCAGACTCGCCCAGCAGCTTACGCAGAGCACTCACTGTATTTGCTCAGTTTGAGAGAAAGTATTTTCCGTTTTTGAAATCTTGCTTGACCACTGCCAAATCTCTTAATGTGACACTGTGAGAACATTACCAATTAATGCTTCTCTGAACCCTTGAGTCGGGCTTCCCAAGTTAGCGGTTATTGTAGAAAAGAGTGAGGGGCTGGGGAAAGAGTGGCTTTAGGGATAGAAAGATGCTGCATCTCCTACAAAGAAGGGAATCCAAACAAAAGAGTACAATGCTAGTAAGGAGAGGGAACCTGCCCTACCTGCCTCATCACAACTGCCTGAATTTCCTAAGGGGATACAGTGTTGCATGAGAGAGAACATATTGGGAATGAAAACCGATTGCTTTTCAAATCCAGAGTCAATGACATGTGGACAAATTGTGCCTGCTTTGGGGAATCTTGTGCTTGAAATCTTAGGACAAACCGTGTTTTGAATAGAAAGGTGTGGTAAAAAGAATACTAGTGAGGTTGCCGGGCGTGGTGGCGCACGCCTTTAATCCCAGCACTCAGGAGGCTGAGGTAGGCGGAGCGTTGTGGGTTCGAGGCCGGCTTGGGCTGCAACGCGAGAGCAAGGCGGGCCTGAGCTACATAGTGCGACCCTGTCTCAAAAAACAAGGGCCGGGAGTTTGGCTCAGTGCCTTAAGCGCCTGCCCTGGCAGCCGCGAGGTTGTGAGTTCAATCCCCGGTGCTGCAAAAAAAAAAAAAAAAAAAAGAATACTAGTGAGGAGATCATTCCTTAAAATCCCAAATCCTACACACTTTGCCAGGATTCCCATTAAAATCTACAAGAATGGGGCAATTTATATCTTTGGTATTTTTACAGAAAGCCAGGGGCATAAAGAAACTAAGTAGCTTTTTTTTAGGTCAAAGATCTCTCTCCTTGTAAGTGGAGCTAGGATCAGCACTCAGGTAGTTTTAGGGTCAAAGCCTGACCACCACGCTAAACAAGCCCAAGGCTGGTGTACAGGTTTGCATCAAGCCCAGTATCAAGGAGGTTGTGGACAGTGCGGATGACTGTCCCCGTCCAGCAGATGCCCCTTGACTGGATGCAGAGCCTGAGTTGGAGCTGCTTGTCTGCGAATGACTTACTGTCAGGGAAGGAGTTGGGTGGAGTGGTGTGAGGTGGGGAGAGAAAGATCCCTAGCTTTGAAGAAGGGGATGTATTTCACACCTGGCACCACAATATCAGACTCATGTCTTCTTTTCAAGGTCCATTTTCCCCTCACTGAGAACACTTAAAGAGAAGAAAATAAATTCTGCCCATCGGAAAAGGGCACGTTATAATGAAAAACAACTGTAAAGACACTTCAGCACATAAAGTCTTTGAGCTACGTCACTGACAATGGTTTACAAGTTTGTTTTCAATTTGCGGTTATGCTGAGCAGACATTCTGGCGGCGCAGCAGTAACTCAGGCGGCGGCAGCCTCGTCTGCTCGGTCCATCTGCACAGGGGTGCGTTGTCACAGGCGATCAGGTGCAGATTTACCCCGATGCATCACGCACAGGACAGCCAGCCGGGAGAGCTTTCAAAATTACTCTCCTTGCCATTTTTGCTCAGTGTACAAGTCAAAGAAAGTGAATTTCTCTTGCAAAATATTTTTTACTTCCGAAGGACAAAGAACAGCAGCCAAGAAAGCATGAGCTTTAACTCCATGTTCAAATCCCAGCGCCGGCACTTGCTAATTGGCAATCCTTGAGTGAGTTATGTAAACCCTCTGCAGCTGACCTCCTCTTTCTACATGGGAAGAATACATGGTTTATAAAATGGGGCAGTGGAGGAAATTAAGGGAGATAATAGCCATTATCTTCTTATGTTCCATAAAAAGAGAAGATATTTCTGGTTCACAATTGTCCCTTGTGCTTAGCAGAGCAATGGCACAAAATAGGTGCTTAATAAATAGGGTCTGGATGAATGGAACTGTGAATAGCACACCCCATGGGATCTGACATTTAGAGCTAGTTTCTTCTTAATTATTTCTTCCAAGGGAGAAAAAAAAAAAACCTTAGCACGCTCTCTCTCAGCCTCTTGCTGTCAGAGGCGATTGTTTCCATGACTGCTGTGTGTCTGCTATCTAAGAAATTTCTTCTTTTCTGGTTTGGGTATTTTGTTTCCACTATCCTGTGCTTTCTGCTTTATTAACTTATTCCCTTGTTTTGTAGCAAATCGCCTTCACTGAGTTTCCTAAAAAGAACAAACTGAAGCAAAATGTTTTAGCAGTTTCATATCTACACATGCTTTTATTCTAGCCTGCTATTTGACAAGTAATTGGGTTGGTGTAGGCTGAAAATTCTTACCTTTGGAATTGTAAAAATCAATTTTCCATTGTTTTCTATAAGCTAGTACCACTCATGATAGAAATTTTGAAAAATATGGAAAAGGATCAGAAGGTAATAAGGCTGTGCCCCAGAGTCAGCCTTACTGAATTGTGGTGTAAACCCTCTCAACAGCTGCGGCCCGCACAGATGCACATAAGGCCATGTTGTGTACGGTTTCACACCATGGTTTTAATTTCATATCACCCTTTTCTCAAGCCATCATATATAACCGAGTTTCTTTTAAGGCCTTTTCAGTGCTAAGGATCAAGGGATCTATGATTTGTTAAGGGTAGATTGTGACATGGATGACTTCAGTAAAATTGGCCAGTAGTTCAGGAGTTGATTTCACTGATAGTAACCTGCAGCAGAACTGTGGTGAAGGAAGGTGAGGTTAACTACCTGCCAAAGGCTTTTCACTGAGGGATACAGGCAGTTCTCAGAGAGCATAAAGGAATCAAAGATATATTACAGAGGAGGCTCAATAAATCACCCAGGTGTAACCTATGATCAGGAAAAGCATGTCACGTTTGAGGAAAAGGGCCCACTTGGCCCCTCTGGGGAGAAAGTAAACCTTGTCTGCAGCCTTTAGGCTGAAAAGGGGTTGCGTGTAAGCAAAGTGTGTAAGGTCCTGAATGAGGGACAGAAAATCATGGCCAGTTTCAAAAGCAGCAAGTAACAGGAGCCACTGCCCAGGCAAATGCAGAAAAGCTTGGGTACTAGGAGAGCACAACACAGATGGGTTTCAGAGAGAAATGGAAAGAACTAAAAGAGAGGAAAACAAAAGGAAACAGAGCAAATAGCTGGGGCATGGATAGCTCCAGCCACAGATAAAACAGGAAGGGTCCATATGTAAAGCTCTCTTCCAGGAGATGGTTCCCACCCACCCTTCTGTACATCCCATTGCAATGCCAATAGAAGGCTACAACGCCAGCATGGGAAACTGCAAATGCTTGTCAACACCTTGATGCTCTGAAAGGAATTCTCTGCTAGAGAAAATCTCAGATGAGAGCAAGTGGTGGAAATAACAAGGGAAAGCAAAAACCAAGGGAAAGCAAGGGCTTCCACATGCGAAACAGACAGCAGGTCTGAGGGAGAGGGGGAGAGAAACTAAAAAGACAGCAAGCCAAACACTTTTACCTCATCTTTATCCAAATTTAATTCAGAAGATAAATATTTAGATTTCTGGAGAGACTAGTTGGAGTTTATTTTGCTGCCAGTCTTCTCCTCAGAATACTTCACAATCACAGAATTCTATTGCCACAGCAGCAAATTACAAAACATTTAACAGATTAAAGCAACACAAAAGTCTCATATTACAGTTATGTATGTCAGCAGTCCTACCTGGATCTCACTGGACTAAAATCAAGGTGATGATAGGTCTCCATTCCTTCTAAGGATTCCAGCAGAATTGATCCCCTTGACTTTTCAAACTTCTGGAGGTCATACATTCAATGAACCATGTCCTCCTTTCCTCTGTCTTCAAACAGTATGTCAAGTCTTTCCCATGGCACATCAGTCCAACCTACCTTTCCACTTTCCACTAGCACTTTTAAGAGCCCTTGTGGTTATATTGGTCCACCAGGTAAACTAGAATCACCTCCTTGTCTTAAAGTCAACTCATCAGTGATCCTACTCCATCTGCCATATGCGTTTCCCTCTGTTATGTATAAAATAACATAGCCACCAATTTTAGGTATTAGGATAAGAACATGGAGGGGGCATCACTCTGCCTATCATAACCACTAAACAAATATTGTCAGTAAAAGGAAGCATTGGGTCCTGGGTAGAAAGCTTGCAACAAGCGTCCCCTCTCTATTAGACACCTAGGCTCTCTCACTGGGAAGTGGGAGATTGATTACTCAGAACATAAACAGCAGCAACACCTGCTTACTGTTTTGGTTTCTTTGCTTTTAATGAATTACTCATATGTTCTCTTAGTTGAAAAATGGAACTATTATTGATAAATCTTTGTGTACACTATATTGTGTTTCCACTTTACTTTTTGATTGTTATATTTATTAGTATATGTTCACATTTCTTTGTGAGTTGGTATGTGTATATAACACGCGATAATCTCCTTCCTCTCCTCTCCCTTCCCCCTCTTTCCACGTCTTTGTCCCCTTCCATTTTCAAAAGATCTATCTCCTTATTAGCTTTTATTTTGCTCTTTATTTGTATTTTGGGCTACTCAAATAAGAGAAACCACGTGATATTCAAACTTGTGTGTCTGATTTATTTCACTTAACATTATGGTCTTAAGGTACATCCAGTGTCCTACAAATGACTCAAATGCATTCTTGATGGCAGAGTAGTACTCCATTGTGTGTAAATACATTTTCTTTATTCATTCATCTGTTGATGAAACATTTGGCTACTTCCAAGATTTAGCTGTTATAAATTATGCTGCTGTAAATGTGGATATGCATGCATCACATGTAATATTATTCCTTTAACTCTTTTGGAAAGCTACCTAGATGGAGAATAGCTGGGTCAAATGAAATTTCTAGTTTTAGTTTTTTGGGAAATTTCCATACTTATTTCCATAGTGGCTGTACCAGTTTATACTCCCACCATCAGTATAGGTTGGTTCCTTTTTTCCCTGCAGCATTTGTTTTTATAGTATTTCTTGATGATGATCATTGTTTCTGGAATGAGATGGAATCTCAGTTTGTTTTAATTTACATTTCTCTAATGACCAGAGATGTTGAACATGTTTTTATGCATTTATGGGCTATTTGCATTTCTTCATCTGAGAAGTGTTTGTTTATTTCAGTTACCCACTTTTTTTTATTGAGTCTTGCATTTTAGGAGGGTCTATTCTTTTGAATTCTTTATATATTTAGATATTAGTCCTCTGCCCAGTTAATAGCTGGCAAAAATGTTTTCCCACTTTGTAGGTTGTGTCTTTATTCTGTTTTTCTTTTTTGCTGGCAGAAGATTTTCAATTTGATATGATTCCATGTTTTGATATTTGTTACTATTTCTTCTGTGCCCTTAAACCTACTATGGGTGGAGTCTTGCTGATTTCTGAAATACACAAAAGGCATCTTTCTTCTTGTCCCTGTACAAAATACTTTATTTCTTTTTAATTGTATTAATTCCTTCAGCAAGCATACCTCTTTTTGGTCCGCACTGTACACATCATCCCTTTTAAACCAAAAATTAAGATTTTCAGATTTTTCTGCTCTGATTTTTGCCCCAAATTTTCACTGTAAACTTGGCTGAAAGCAACCAGCAGTACTCATGTTACATCCTGAATGTTAGGTTACCTTTTAATTTCTTCCACAAGATTAATTAGTCCCCAACCCTTAAACTCAGCCTGCTTTCCTCAAAATCTTTGGCCCTGAACAAAAGCGTAGACAAATTTTTGCCAGAGTGTTACATGCATGGGCTCTATTCAAACTACCAGCATAATCACTGTTCCTAGCTGAAGCCTCATGAGATTTTTCTTCACTGTTTACAATTCTGGTTGTTTGAACTGTGACCAGAATCATCCATCAAGCTGTGCTTACAACATCACAAAGCTTCTCTAGCTTGTATCTCCAAATCATTCCAAACCGTTGCTGCAAATCACTTCTGAAAGCTTCTGGGCCACATGGTCAGTTATAGTCACAGTAACTACCCCACTTCTCTGGTACTAGTTTTCTATATTAATCAACTTTGCCATCATTGGAACACATTACCCAAAACCCACAATTTAAAAGAGGAGAGACTTAATTTGGTACATGGTTCCAAGGAATTCAGTCCATGGTTGGCTGGCTCCAAGAAATAAACCTTGTGGTAGAAGGGTGTAGTAGAACAAAGATGGTTAGTTTGTGGCAGCTGAAAAAACAGTAAGGGAACAGTGCCACAGAATGACTAGGAAGAGACTTGATGTAGTGCCCAATGTCAGGCTTCCACCACCCACTCAAACATAACCAGAAATATGCTCCACCAATCCTCTGCATGACTCCTGAGCCACACAATTGACATGATCAAACTTAACCATCCCACATGAATCATGCATGCCTTTGTTGTTTCAGTTAAAAAGTTATGACTAAATCCACAGTCTTCTAAACTTTTGCCTATTTTATTTTCTAGGATTTTTGTGGCTTTCTTTTCATTAGGTTTGTGATCTACTTTATTTTTAGTTAATATTTGTGAAGAGTATAAAATTTGAATCTAGATTCACTTTTTGTTTGTAGATGTCCAGTTGTTTAGTGCTATTTGCTGAAAAGAAAATACATCTATATTTTAACTCATTTATTAGCCCTAAACTATTTTTTTTTTTTGTAGCACCAGGGATCAAACTTACAACCTCACACCTGCCAGACAGGTGCTTAAGCCACTGAGCCAAACTCCTGGCCCCAGCCCTAATTTTCCATACTCTGTACTATAATTGTTATTAATGTGGTAAAAATACATAACAAAAAATTTATCATCTTAACTATTCCTAAATGTAGAGTTCACTAGCATTAAGTATATTTACATTGTTTTGCAACCAATCTTCAGAATTTTTCATCTTGCAAAACTGAAACTCCATTTATTTATTGATTGATTTATTGGCTTTTTGAGACAGAGTCTTGTTTTATAGTGTAAGCTGGCCCTGACTTCACTACATAGCCCAGGCTGGCCTTGAACTTACAGCAGTTCTCCTGCCTCAGCCTCCCAAGTGCTGGAATTACAGGCAGGCACCACCATGCCCAGCTAAACTACACCCTTTAAACAACATCCCAGTGCCAGCCCTGGGAAATCATCAATTTTCTTTTTGCTCGTATGAATTTGAGTGGATGTTTCTTATAAGTGGAACAATATAGTGTTTACTTTTTGTAATGGCTGATTTCATTCAGTATGTCTTCAAGTTTTGTTTGTGTTGCATAGCACACGTTAGGAGTTCCTTTCTTCCTAAGACTAATATTCTGTTGTATGTTTATACCACTTCTTATTAACCCATTCATTTTATGGACATGGGTTGCTCCCATGTTTTGGTCATTGCGAATAATGTTGCTGTGGATATGGGTACATGATGTACTGATGTTTTCATTTTGTCAGTGTCAGAATTTGGAGATCTTTTAATATTATATGAGCTTTTAAATTTCTTTTCTTTTTAAATATTACCATAATATTTCATTGTATTGATTAACCACTATATGATCAACTAGTGTCATACTAATAAATATCTGTGCTTTTTATGCTTAGTAAAGTTTTAAAGATGAAAAATTTGTATACACAAAAATCTACTTATTTCCAAGTTATCTTTCTTAGGAAAAATAAAAAAATAAGAGATTCTCAGATAATTTAACAGAACTGCTCTGAGCAATTTAAAGTTATATATAGTCTACTTAATACAGAAATAAATAAAATAGTTGAACTCAAGATTGAAGGTGTTGATGGCTAGCATTGAAACTGTTTAAACAGAGGCAGCAGCCAGCCCCACCCCCATGCACACCCCAGCCGCCTTAAGAGATGCTTCCCATTGCCGATAGCCAGAATGGCCTGGGAAAAGCAGCAGCCAGCCCCACACCAGTGCACCCAATGGCCACTATTGGATACCTGTAGCCAGCACTGGCCAGGAGAACCAGTCATGCTTTGGCGAAATTGTAGCCAATGCAGAAAGAGCCTGGCACACCACTACCCATTTATCTGAAAGAACCCAGGAAAATGTCAAGGCAAAGAAGCAAAAGGCAGTCTTTGGCCTCCAACCAATGCAGAGTAAGTCCAAGAGATGTAAACACAGAAGAGATTGGGAGTTGCACACCTGAAGTTTCTGAAGCGATGGCAACTGAAGTAAAGAAAAAACTTCATGGGGCTATAAAAGAAATTAGAACAGAAATACTATCTCAGGTAAAAGAAGAAATGAAAAATGTAATAAAAGAATTGCTAGGCATCTCTAAAGAATACATAAATTTAAAAAAAGAGGTGCATGCCGGGCATGGTGGCGCATGCCTTTAATCCCAGCACTCAGGAGGCTGAGGTAGGAGGAGCATTGTGAGTTCGAGGCCGGCTTGGGCTACAACGCGAGCGCAAGACTGGCCTGAGCTACATAGTGCAACCCTGCCTCAAAAAAAACCAGGGCCGGGAGTTTGGCTCAGTGGCTTAAGCACCTGCCCTGACAGGCGTGAGGCTGTGAGTTCGATCCCCGGTGCCGCAAAAAAAAAAATAAATAAATAAAAATAAAAATAAAAAAATAAAAAAAGAGGTGCATAGGAGAATGAGGGAAACCTTGAATAATATAGAGATGAATTGGAATACATCAAGCAGACTCAAAGAGATATCCAGGAAATTAAAAATGCCACTGAAAGATGGCAAAACCATTTGAAAGAAACTGAAGATAGACTTTCAAACCTTGAAGACAGGATGGCAACTTGCAATCATGAAAGGAAAGATCTCTTAAAAATAACAAGGAACCAGGAAATAACAATTCAATGGCTGCAAGATGATGTAAAGAAAAATAATTTAAGAATGATAAGTGTCAGTGAAAAAGCAGGCATCAACACAAATGACATAGAGACTATTTACAGAAGTAACAGCAGAAAATATCTCAAGCATGAGAAAAGGACCTGATATTCAGATAAGTCAGACATATAGAACTCCAACCAGCCATGACCAAAATAAATCTACACCCAAACATACAATAATAAAGATCTCAGAAATTCAGCACAAGAACAGAATATTAAAAGCTGTTGGAAAAAAGAAACAGATCACCTATAAAGGAAAAGCCATCAGAATCACAACAGACTTCTCAACACAAATCATCAACTCAAGAAGAGCTTGGAGTGAAGTATTTCAAATCTTGAAAGAAAGCAACTTCCAACTCACATTGATGTACCCTGCCAATCTATCCTTCAAAAGTAATAGATAAATAAGATATTTTCATGACAAAGAACAACTGAAAGAACTCATGACCACCAAACCAACCCTATAAAGAGTACTGAAGGACATTCTAGAGAGAGATAAAAACGACCACAGTTCCAGGAACAGCAGCAGTGGGGGATCACCAAGTAGGGTAGACAATCGAATGGAGGGGGAAAGTAGGCAGCCAACAGCAGGAAATGGCAAGGCAGAGATGAGTCAGTGCATTTTGGTCATAACCATTAATGTAGATGGTCTCAATTCACCAATAAAAAAGAAACACAGGCAGAATGGATGAGGAGACAGGATTTAGCAATATGCTTCATACAAGAAACACATTTAACTCAAAAGGGAGTTCATAGACTGACAGTCAAAGGAGAGAAAGCAATGCTCTATGTGACAGGAAACCAGAAAAAAGTAGTGGTAGCTTGCCTATCAACTGCAGAATGGATAAGAAAGATATGGCATTTTTATACAATGGAAAGCTACTCAGCTATAAAGAAAGATAATCTTGAGGTTCTTATAAGTAAATGGATACAACTTGAGATCATGCTCATGGGTAAAATGGTTCAGAGTCACATGGGTGAATATCATGTTGTCTCCCTAGAATAAAAAACTAAAGAAGTTTATGGGATTCAAAATGCACAATAAATATTGTGAAAGTGAAAGGGAGGCTATGTCTAAAAAGGGAAGTCAGTGGCCATTGTTAATCTATTATTGTGTTTTGAAACCCTGTGTTGTTTTATTGTTCTGTTTAGTTTGACTTTATTCTGTTTTGTTTTGTTTGATTTTATTATATTTGATGGCATGGGCAGCTATTTCAAAGGTAACAAAATACATTATGGTAGCCATTGTTGATTTCCTATTATCTTGTTTCAAAGCCCTGTATTGCTTTCACTGTTCTGTTTTGATTGATTTTATTCTATTTTGTTTTGTTTGATTTTATTACACCTGATGATACAGGCAGGTACTTTAAAGACAACAAGAGGCATTATGGTAGTCATTATTGATTACCTTTTATCTTGTTTTGAAGTCCTGTATTATGTTCATTGTTTTGTTTTGATTCACTCTATTGTTTTATTTTGCTTGGTTTTATTCTCTTCAAAATAAAAAAAAGAAGTGTTTAAATGAAACATTAAATATAATTTTTATACTATGGATCTATAACAACATATTTCAAAAATAGAAATTTAGAAATTGAAAAGGATTCAGTATTGAACAATAATTATTTCAAAATAATCTAAATGAAAAAATAAAGGTTGTATAACAAATACTAGAACACATTAGAAAGTTACTAGAGTCCTTAGCCTAGTAGAAAAAAGTCAGTGGTCTTCATTTATTACTGTTTTTGGCAATTCAAGAAATATAAATCAAAATATGCTCAACATAGACATTACTAGTAGACAGACTTTAAATTACATATACACATAATAAGTTGTCAGAGAATAATGATGACTTCACTTGAAATCCTTAGAAAAGGCAAGAACATCAAGAAATATATCAAAGAAAAAGAAAATATTACAGAAAATTGTAAAAAATTCAAATACAACCCAAAAAAGACATCTTTCATACGGCCAAGAGAATTTAAAGAATCAAAGTGAAAGAATGAAGTCAAAGGAAATTTTAACCAAATAAATAAACATCACCTAAATAGGAAAAATAATAAACAATTTGAAGAAGCTTAAAATCACCAGTGCTATCTATCCATGGGAAAGACAATGAAAAATATCATATTTGAGAAGGGAAATGGAGAAAAACATACAAGGGGAACTAAGGATGGGGATTTATACCTCCCCAATGCATAGTACAGTAAGAGGAACTCAGAAAGTGCACTCATGGGTGAAGTTTAGGATTATCAGGTACTGGAAGGTTCATGTGGTCTGTATTGGAATTAGAGTACATGGATGTGAGCTGGGAAGGGCATAAGATCAGACAGGGCAAATGCACATGCTTTCAAAAAATAACCACACACAAAAATGTCTGTGGCTCTTCCAGGCTTCTTCATAGAAGGTGGCATAGCCCATCCATCACCCTGAGATAAACCTGGACTAGAAAAAGAGTAATCTCCAAAGTTAAATATTTGAAATTACTGTAAGATACAGTTTTAGGAAAGGACACATCTTTAGGCATCTATTTTAAGGATCTAGAATACAATAATATAAAAGGAAATTGGCAAGTAGCATTGATACAATTAACTTGCCAGTTGTAAACTACAGTGTGAAAGGCACAGTCTTTTTTATGATGCTATGCAAATGCAAACCTCATCTATTGAAAGCTAAGAACTGAAAGTTTATAGGAAGAGGAGATAATTCCTTAAAGTTATGGTATTTTAGAAAGGGGAACTTTAAGAACATCCATTCTAATGCCGTGTTAGAAAATGAAGACATAAAACAATGGATAAGGGGTAATGAAGGGGCAGAAAACAAATTAGCTTTTAAAACAGCCCACAGTGGCTGGTAATGTGTAAAACATTTCATTTTCTGAAAACAAAGAGTGAAAACCAAGGGTGAGAGGTGAGAATAAGAAAGTCTTATATACAAATGAATTTAATTATGTGCAAAAAGGAAAATGCAAATGGCAAACTTCAGAAGAGTACCTTTTTTTTTCAAAAGTAGAAAATCTTATTTATATATTGCAGCAAAAAAGAAAAAACAGAGGTTAAATAAAAACAAAAATGTCTGTATTCAGACGCTGCAAACAAGAAAAAGAGTTACAGACCACATAAGGGAAAAGAAATGCTTTCAGCTGGTACAGAAGGCTATGCCCCAGGTGAGGTCAGGAGGAGACTGCCAGGTGAGGGGCTGGGGACTCTAGCTTGGATGATTTAGGCCTGAAGAATGAAAAGGCCCCTGAGCAAGGGAGAGGCAACATTAGTGATCTCATCTGGTGGTTTGGTCCCCACACTGCCCCACCCCAGTAATGCTCAGAAGCTGAGAAATTGGAAGAGTTGCCTGCAAGCCACTGGGACCTCCCCCAGAGCAGGAGGATTTCAGAATCACTGCCAGGTTTCCACTGAGTAGCCCACTTCATTAGGACTGTTGGATCACATCAAGGGGAGCCATGGCTCATTATCGCCTGGCTGATAAGCTGAGGGTTGAGAAACAATTATCCTGTCCTCCAAAGTCATCAGAGTAGGCACCTGGCTCCTTGCAGTGATAACCAGGATGTACCCAGCCTGAAGTGCTTCCTGCAGTCTCTGAAATCCCATCAGAGATGCATTTGTGCTTTGCAGAGTCACACATCTCTCCCTCTGACTTAGGAAGTTCCTGTCCCCCCAGACCTGGCTGAGCAAGTCCTGGTTGTCCTTCACAGCTGAGCTCAATTCACTCCTGAAGGAAACCAGGCCTGAATTCTCTTCGCAGCATTGGCTCAGGTCAATTATACACGTGTGAACAAAACAAAATTGTGTAAATTTGCCTGATTGCTGAAAGACAAGTCATTTGTAGACAATGGATGCACCTTGAGACCACAATGGTAACTGAAATAAATCAGACACACAAGCTTAAATATTGCATGGTTTCTCTTATATGAGAAACTCAAAGAATAAATAAAAGGTAAAATAAAAGATAATCCGAAGTAGGGAGATAGATTCTTCTCAGATGGGAAGGGGTTCAAGAGATGTGGAAAGGGGAGGGAAGAAAGGAAAAGGGGGTGAAAAAGGACTTCAGATGTGTTATGTGCATGTACCAACTCCATACAAGGAATGGAAGCCTTAGGTACTTCAAACATATACTAATAAAAAAAAAAGGAATCACATTATTCGATCACTACTGAATCCTTGATATAGAGCGAAACACACTGTGATAAATATTAAATATACAAATGAATGAATGAATGAATGTTTGATATCCCTTAGGGGAGCAAATTTAAAGTGATGGTTCTTGGAAGTGTTGTTCCTGGACCTGGAGCCTCAGCCTCAACTAATGACTTGTGCAAAATGCAAATTCTCAGGGCCTTCCTGACACCTAGAGTCAGAAACTCAGGTGTAGCTCCACCGGCCAGCCGTGGTTTAACAAATAGATGATGATTTAATATATGCTAAAGATTAAGAACCACACCCTTACAATTGAATCTGAATCTATTTTTGCTTTAGGTGAGGCAAAAAGCAGACTCAAACGCTTCCAGGAAAAATAAAAGTTATAAAAATAAGTGAACACACACCTGTAATCCCAGTACTCAGGAGGCAAAGGCAGGAGGATTGCTGTGAGTTCAAGGCCAGCCTGAACTACAAGCAAAACTCTGTCTCAAATAATAATAATAATAATAATAATAATAATAATAATAATAAATAATCCACCATGAAGGAAACAGGTATAAAACAAAGAGTGGTAGTGATCGTGGCAAAATATAGAGCTAGACCATATGCCTACCATAATGGGAGATAGCTGTGCTACACTCCAAATTCCGTAGGCCAAATTTTTCAGCTTTCCAAGAGATCATGGATTTTTGAATTTTAGGGCAGCTTTTATCAAGTGTGCACAGGCCACACAAAATATATTTGTCAGACATACGCAACCTGTGGGCAGTGCTAGATTTAGGAGCTCACACAAGGCTCCATACATGGTTTGGCATTAATACTAAGGACAAAACCACAGGAGAGACAGAAACATTCTGTGCCTATTTGTGGGTTTTTTTTTTTTTTAATTTCAATCTGTTCTTGTTTATCAGGTAAAAAGAAGGAAGTATTTGGTTTTTTCAGCTGTTAGTTTTATCTCAGCCTAGCAGCAGATTTGATATTAAAACCTAATCAATACAGCCCTTGCTCTAAGAACTCATTGGAGAATTGGATATAAAAATTTTGCAGAAGAAAAGAGTGTAATAGAATTACAACAAAATTACAGGTCTTCACTCTGAATATACCCTAATTCCAAGTTATGCTGAGAGAAGTTGCTATTAATGGTTTGAAAGATTTTGTTTTGGTTTTTTCTAGTTTCTTTTCTAGTTGTTTTCAGTCAGTTCTTTCCCTTTGCTGAATGTATAATTTCTCAAACTTTAGGGAAATAGCTAGATCTTTAAAAACAACAAAACACAAGTTGAAAGGAGCAAACAAAGAAAGCAAATGCTTTTTATGCACCCGCCCCTTGTCAAAATTTGAAATATACCAAAGAACCGACAAATTTCATTTCAGCCTCGACTGACAAATGAAAAATTTAATCAAAAGGAGTCCTGTCTGAGATGTGAAACACAACCTTGGAAGTTCTTGATGGAGAGTGTCTCATGAAAACGGTTTTAATTTCTTAAGAGGCCTTATAATGATAGCTTCGGTGTCCACATCAACCAGTAAAAGGACGATAAAAAATCAGAAGAATTCAAGTAAAATACACACATACAAACACTAACGAGACAGTTAATTTACCCATTGGGGAACAGAAAAGGAAAATCAGCGGGTTTTTATTCAAAGAAATGTACGAGTCTCTCAAGTAAGCAAAGACTACTGAACAAATGAAAGGGACAGAAGAATGCCTGCTTTCCTGAGAACTATTTTATGAAGAATTCTTGGAAATAAGCAACTACAGAAAACCTGCAGGTAAAAGGAGGTTGTGCCACTTGGGCCTGAAGGGAAATGGGAAGCTAGGAGAGGAGGGAGCATCCACAACCTGCACTAGGCCGTCAGTGAGGCTGGAAGTGCTGGGGTCAGGACAGAGACTGGGTTTCCCTCTGGGGCTGAAGAACTCCACTCAAGAACTCGGCCCAAATATGTACCGCCACGGCAGGCAATGGGAGTCCTGTCCTTAAGCCCATTCAATAGGATGTACAAAAATAGCAACAAGATAAACTGAAGAAAAGCAGAATGAAATAATTGATAAAGAAAAATGTAGCAATAAATTAAGAAACAAATAATAGAAATAATAAATAATAAACATAAGCCCATAGCAAAAGTTATCCAAAAATAAGAGGAAGTAAAAATATGTAAAATAAGAAATAGGAAGAAATTATGTTTATAGGAAAAGTTAAATGAATTTATTTACTCAATTTGAAAATCCAGATACAGTAGGTAATTTTCTAGATAAATATCATCTGCCAAAATGGATTCAAGTATGAGTAAAATATATAAACAAATTAATTAAGTAGAAAATGGTTTTAAAAGCTGTATTGCAGACCCTCCCGGGCAAAACACACACACAAGGACCAAATGGTTTTGTAGGGATTTCTTACAAACCTTCAAAGAGCAAGTAACTCTATAGTGTAGGGAAAGAAGAAAAGGCTCAATGTTTCCTCTTTTTAAATTTTTTTTAAACTTTTTTAGTACCTAGAATCAAACTCACTCCTTGCATTTGCCAGGCAGGCACTGTGCCACTGAGCTATATCCCCAGCCCTTGACATTTTCTCTTATGAAACAAAGATGAACTAGATTCCAAACTTCAATGAATATTTTCATAACAAAAATTATTGTAGATCAATTTGTCTTATAATTATTGATGTGAGATACTACTAAATAAAACATTAGTAGATCGGAGCGTCATGTTAAAAGACAATTGTGTCTTGGGCAAGTAAGACTTTTCCAGGAAGGAGAGAATTTTCACTATTAAGAACAGGATTTATATAATCCACTATAGTAATAGATTCAAGAGAGAAAAAGTTATAAACACCTCCACATTTTCTGAAAATGTATGTAAGTTAAAAAGTTCATATGTGATTTAAAGAATCATCAATCATAAATACATGAATATTTCTTTAACCTAGTGAAATACATTATTAGGCAAATGTAGAAATATTTAAATCATCCTCATTAAGTTTAAGAACAAATGTTTTCATTTTCATCACTATTATTTAAAACATTTGCGTACATTTGACTATGAAATTAGGGATGAAAAATAAATAAAATATACAAAAATAATACAGTAAAAGATAAAATTAAATGTAGATTATACAATTTATACCTAGAAAGTACAAAAGAATCACCTAAAAATTGGCTACAAACAGTAAGTGGAGGCACTGACATAAAATTAAGATACAGAAATTAACAGCATTCAGATAGTCAAAAAGAGTAAGGTATGAAATCTAATGGAAATAAGTGCAGTTTTTTGTCTGGTTGGTTGTTTTGCAGCACCGGGGATTGAACTCACAACCTCGCACCTGCCAGGGCAGGTGCTTAAGCCACTGAGCCAAACCCCTGGCCCTAGTTTTTTGAGACAGGGTTGCACTATGTAGCTCAAGCCGGCCTTGCACTCACGTTGTAGCCCAAACCAGCCTCGAACTCACAAGGCTCCTCCTACCTCAGCCTCCCGAGTGCTGGGATTAAAGGCGTGCACACCACGCCCGGCTAATATAGTACATTTTTATAATTTTAAATTAAAAGCAAAGTAATTACAAGTGAAATTAATAATAAGTATATAAAATTCTATGTGCAGAACTATAAAGTTATCGTTAAATGAAACAAAGCTTTGCACTACTATAACTAGTTCATTGACAAAAGATTCTACATCACAAATAAACAGTCCTTTAAATTAATTAATACAGTTAATATGATTTTAATATAATTTGGGGGAGAATAAAGCAGGGAATAAATCAGTTTTTATGAAGTTAAAATGAAAATGAATAAGCAATAATATCAAGAAAAAATCTGAGAGGAAACAAAACTATAAAAGAATAGTGAGGATTGACTAATTCTAACAGACATGTAAAGACAAAAACAGCAACACTCAAAATTATCACGCTGCACATTGACAGTTTGATCAAAGTAACCGAAATCCAGAAACAGAGCAATATGAAAAGAGATTTTTTTCTATTACCAGGGGTGTCTATCATCAAGAGGAACAAGGAAAGGAAGAGAAGCAAGAGGTGGCGAAGGGTGCAGAAGAGTAGGAAGGGGAGGGGAGGGAGAGGAGGAGGGAACATCAGCAGCTATAAATTCACTAAAAGAAACCATAAAGATTTTTAGAAAAATAACTTCCAGGTGCCTATTGAGTAGGCCTTTCTAATTATGAAATAAAATTCAAAAATGATGGCCTAGAGTTAAGGTTCCGTGAGAGTGCACTTGCCTAGCATGCTTGAAGCCCTGCGTTTGATCCAGCCAAAACAAAAACAAAACAAATCAAAAGTTTTAAAAGGACAAATAAATTTGACCACATAAATATCAGAATGGCAAGAATAAAGGGAAAAGTCAAAATAACCATGGAAAAGCAGGAAAAAGAGCTTAAGTGCTCTAAAAAAAAAAAAAAAATCCTTGCAAATCTATTGTTAGAAGACACAAGGCTATGAAGAGTTCCCTACCTCTAGGCAGGACATATGGAAAGGGGCATCTCAGCCCCAGCACTCCTCACAGGTCACAGATCGTCTTATCAACTGAAGCCTTTGTTTTTAACTGCATCGCAGTTCTGCTTTTCCTTCTGCCCAGTAGGGCTTCCTTCAAGGTTCAGCCCAAGGAACTTCACACATAAGTCTCCAAGATTCTGTTACCCAACTTGTGATGTTCTTTTGACCTTTTGGAGTGGGATTATATAAATGAATGACTAATAAAAACAAATGTGAAATTAAGATTCTTTCAAATTCTCCCTATATTACTGATGTTAGCTGTTGTCCTTTTCAATATGACAGTAAGATTTCTCTTTTGTATTCTGTCTTATAATTTTATTCATGGCTTCTTACGATTGGAGATTTTGACTTTTTGGCAGCACATCTTCTAGTCAACAGCATTTTAAACACATATTTTGTGTGTACTAAATCTGTTGAAGAGCTTTCCTGGGTATCAGAATATACAGGGAGATATAAAATTGGACTGTTGCCCTCAAGACAGTAAAATACAAATTAAATACTGACTTGCCAAGATTACTGTTAAATAAGGTGACTTTAAAGTACCTAATTAGTGCCCAGGCTACAACTGCTTATGTTTAAAAAAAATGAAGACTTACATCACATGCAAATATAGGAAAGAAATGTTAGATGCTAAATTGATAATTATTACTATAGAGTTCAGAGGAAGATCATTTCCGGGGATGTGGTCATGACATATTGATTGATAAATAAGAACTGAAGCCAGAGTCTGCAGAGTAAGAAGACTGTGGAAAGCAGCTGGAGCTTCTTTCAGGGAGCGAGAGCAATGATGTGGATGTAGGAGTGAGAGAAAAATGTTTGGATATGAACAAGAGCCCACCTGGAGTAGAGGATTTCAAGTTGTAAGGATAAATTGTGGTCTGATTAGAGAGAGCATTAAATGCCAGGCTAATGAGTCTGGGTTTTGCTCATAGGAAGCTTCGATAGATTTATGGGCTGTGTAATAGCATGATGAAAATAGTGTTTTAGACTGATGACATTTTGGCAGCCAGCCACATAGAATGGGGTCAGCAAGACAGACAGGAAGGTCAGAGGCAGGCTTAAGATATAGGCCAAGCATTATTTAATAGGGGAACCAATAGGAAGCTAGCAGTGGAATGAGAATAAAATAGGAGAGAATTTTTGAAGTGAAAAAAAGAAGTGGAAAAATCCATGATTTTGATTGGATAACACTGAATGGTGTGGGTATGGGTGTCTTCAAAAATAAAGTACACATTTGAAGTTTGGGTGGCTAGACAAGTAATAACACCACTGAACAAATGCAGAGTAGAACAATGCTGGACAATTTGGGGAAAATATGATTCAGTTACATGAATTCATTGTGACTTGGAAGTGTAATAGAGATAATATAATGCAAAAATCCACTGTACCGTTGGAATCCCCACCTGGTATGAGGAGGGACAAGAGACCAGAGTTACAAAACTGAGGGTCATTGGTAGATGCCAGAATTTTTTATAAGTTAATTTTATTGGTACATTTTAGATATATGCAGTGATCACATTAGTCATAGGGAATTTGTACCTGTACATGATATATCTTGCTGCTCCTTTCCTTCCCCTCCTTTCAACCACTCTTCCCTTCCTTATTTATAAAAACTTTGCTTCCATTTTTTCCTTCTGTCCTCTGTTTTTTTCTTTACCATTTCTTCCTTTCCCCCACCTCTTCCCTATTTTCCCTTCCCATTTTGTTGCATATACTTTCAATAGAATTATCTTACTGAATCTGTTTCATGGATTCCATTTCTTTCCTATGTTGGGCATTCATGGTTTCCATCATTTTCCTAAGATCCTCTATTTTTTATCTCTATGTTCTCTAGATATGGTCATCATTTCTGAAGTTATCTGAGAAATTAATTCTGATTTGATTCTTTTCTAGAGCTTCATTCATTTGCTTTGTTACTTCCACTGTTACCATTTCAGAGAGTCCAGGTAGATGACTTTCGAATTGTTCCTTTTCATTGCTCCCTGGGTTTACCTTTGGCAAGCTGGAAGTCTGGGATTCTATCTTGCTCCCATGTTTTCTCATTTTCTATTTTTTAAAGTTTAACTCCTGCATTGATGCTTGTAAATTGTTAATGGTAGGTATCTTTATGGCTAGTGTTGAAGACCTTTAGGAAATGATTACTTCTCAGAGATGTCTTCATGGTGTAGCTGGCTTTTGGATTTTGAGTCTGTTGCAAGATCCTACCTCTTCATTTCACTGGGGATGACAAATTGTTACCTATTTGGCCTTGCCCCCAGTTCTACGGTACTGGTCTCTAGTATTGTTTATGACCTTCAGACAATCTCAATCTTAGCATACAAGGAAGAACAACTGATTAGAATAATTATGTCACCTTGGATAAAGTAATATAAGCAGTAATAACAACAGCATCAAACACACCCTTGCAAATGAAAAATTGTTGTAACTATTAATTTACCACCTTTAACTATATGAACAGAATTTGTTACATGACCAAATCTAAAACAAAGCAGAAAATTGTGTACAGTAAATATCCCCTCAATATGATGGTTTTTTCCTCAGGGAAGAAAATTTAAAAAGGGTTAGGAAAGAAAAATAGATAAATAGAAGAAAAGAAATGAATTAGAAGCAAGGCTGGAGGACAAAGGAAGATTACACTAGCTTTGGGAACTGGTAAAGGAAAGAGAAAAGGAAAGAAGGAAGAAACAGAAGCAAGAACAGGATAAAATAAACAAAAATTCAGAAACAATGTTCTCACTTGTATAAAAATAAGAACAATCAAGAAAAAGGGAAAAAATAGAAAAAAACTAAAAATCAAAGAAAGAAAAAAAAGCAGCCCACTTCAGGGCATGTCTCTGCTGTCACTTGTTCACAGAAGGGTAACACAGAGCCCTGATCCATGCTGATTGATCGCAGTAAGCCAGCAGTAGAATTATGGTGGTGGTGGATAATCCCAGCAAATCCTAGTTGGCCTTTCATTTCACTGAAGTTAAGGCTGCTTCTGGTTTCTGACTGTGAGGATGGAACTGAGTTTTTCAGCCCACAACACTCCAAGTGACTCCTGCTGGTTTGAACTCTGCTCCCTGACCTCCTGCCAGCTTGAATTCCATTTTACCACATTCTGACATTTGTAGCCACTAGGTGGAGCCAACCCTACAGGTGCTCTAAGTTATGATTTAGAGTGGCCCCTTTCCAAAATGGCTACTGGCCAATCACGCTTTCCTGGGGATTTTTGAACCTGAATAACTCACCAGCTACTGCAGTTCACTCCACGGTGTCTACTGCTCAGTTCCACTGGTGTGTTTCTCCATGAAGGCCTTTGGGGTCACTAATAGTCACCATGCATCTTCAAATTCCAGCTGCCCCTCCCATACCTCGAGCAGGAGCTTGTGGAGAAAGTGCTCTTTGCCACCTCCCTCCCCTGCACTATGGTCCTTCTCTTCACTCTCCCCATAAGCTCTAATTCTCACTTCAGATCTTTGTTGGGTCTAAGAACTCACTTCCCTCCTCCTTCTCTTCCTCATATTGTTATATTACAGCATCTGGATTCCAAATCAGAAGCTGTTTCTCTGCTGCTCACCATTCTACCATCTTCTCAGAAACCTAAGTGTCACAGTTGAAGGCATGAGGTGAAGTGGGGGACTGTGCTGAGTGGCAAAGTTTTAATAGACTAATGCTTGGGCCATGCCCTTTTATCTTAAGAGAAGGAAATGAAGCTGGTGAAGAAGAGAAAGAAAGTTCAAGAGAATGGGAGCTGAGTAGCAAGTACTCAGGGAGCCAAAGGCAAGGAAAAGGTCAGAAGGAAAGTAGGGACAGAGGATCCACTCTCTGCATCAGATACTGCAGAAAGGTGGATAGAAATGAAAAATAGATGTCGATGAACTCAGTTCTGGAGACATCAGTGTGCTTGCTGCATATGGATGCTGAATGATAAGGTGTTAGTTGCAGAGCAGAAGAGAAAAGCATGGGGTAAGCCGTGGGTCTGAGATCAGATTCCTTGGGTTTCTGTTTTATGTCTGCCACAGCTTGCTGTGTGATCTATACAAGCTGCTTAATTCTCTATGCCTCTAATTCCCAAATTTGTAAGTAGAGGCAACAATATTTAACTCAGTACCTACCTTACAAAAGTTTGCAAAGCTAAAGGCTGGTGTGTGTGAATCACTCAACACAGTGTAGACTCAGAGTAGGAGCTCAAACGTGTTTTTTTGGTTGTAGTATCACAATTATTGGAGATGAATGCTGGGTGGCATTTGGCCAAAGATCTTGGTAGGAAAAAACATAACAAAACTAGCAAGAAGATTTGGGAAATCATCCCAAGCACAGGTGTATGCTTATCTGCAGGCATTTGGGAAGATGCCATGGCAGGAGGAGAAACTGAAGGTATTAGGAGACGAGGAAATGTAAAGGAGAGAAGGAAGAGAAGATGAGTTGTTTAAGAACTCAGGTGACTGATCAGTTTGAACAATAGACCTATAGCCTGGACTATTTGTCTCCTTCAAGATCCTTTTAGATCTATGTTCACCTAGAATAACATTTGATCAGGCTGGTCTTTCAGGTTTGACTTGTTTGTGTATAGAATCACAAATCATTAAAAGTAACTTGCCTTCTCAATAATAATCTTAAAAATCATTTCAACAAAAAGCTGTGCATAGTGTGAACAAGCCAACTAAATCTGGTAGGTTGCTTCCTTGTTTCCCAAAAGCTGTTGGCTGATTGGAGGGGAGCATGTGTTTTTTTCTCAGGTGTGATCCTGATAGCCGACTATTTGTGCCTTCATCTTCTTTCTGGGTTTTCTCTGTGTAGCAGTTTCTCATGGTGCAAGAGCTTCAATTATTGACCCAGAAAGTGTATAGGCAAAAGTTTACCCAGCAGGCCTACAGGCCTATTTGATCCCAAGAGTATATGAGGGCTTCAGCTCCTTTAAACAGGCAAAGAGAAGAACCTGATGAAGATAAAGTGTTGTGTGCCATAGCTTGTTATTGTGGGCAGCTTTGAGGCCACTTGCCCATTAGACTTGTTTCTGTTTTGGCCATCAATAGTGCCCTGGAGATGGCTTATTTGTAAAAGAAGCAGGATGTAGGATATGCATTCATTTGTAAAAGATGCCACCACACACATTCTGTAGCTAATACTGTGTTCGTGAACTTTACCTGTGACTAAATACATTTGATTTCTTACAGCTGAGCTTCAGTAATTGGTTTCTGCAGCCTCAAACACATCTAGCAAGGAAAATATGAGAAGCCCAGCACTCTCTCCGCTTTTTGAAATGGCTTTTGCTGCAGATGGGAAAAAATCATCTCAGCTCTGAGTTGGCAGTTCTCAAGGTCAAATCTCAAAGAGCTGGCACCTGGGAACGCAAAGGCGAGGAGCAGGTGGCTCTGCAAGAATTAGTGACCCTGAGGGTAGGCAGCCAGGGAGGAGAGAGGCAAATGGAGTGAGGGGATGGTGGTGGTCAGAGAAAAGGGTGACTAGCGTCCCTCCTGACCTCAGCCTCACACCCACAGTTCACAGCAGTTCAGTGTTTTTTCCCCAGGCCTGATGCAGTCACAGAGGTCTCTGGAAGCGTTCTGTAAGCCACCAAATCATAGAGCACAACAAATTCCAGACCTAACTACCACTGGGGGCTGGAGCATCATTATAATGTTATGTGAGACTTGGCTGTGAAAAGAAAATGTGGGCTCATCCAATGGATTGATTAGTTAATTTACTCAGAAAAAAAGAGGACTAAATGTGCAGCATTTGCTTTGGCCTTGAAAGCACTGAATTATATACTGCAACAGTTTGGTTCATTGGGTCTCACAGTTCCAGGAGAATTGGACTGCTTGATACACTTCTGATGTCTTCTACATGTAAATCTGAGACTAAAATAACAGCATGAACTACAAAAATGCATCAGTAAGTTATGCAGAATAAATGTATATTTTCCTTCTGTACTGTTTTAAGACAGTTTTGATTTAAGGAAATTTGTCTGTCATTTTTCTATCACTTTCCCTTACCCTTTCCTCTTTTACTTGTCCACACAATATGTGTAGCTTTTTCCCTTCTGCCCTGGGGTCTCCCACTATGGGCACCTCAATGGGCACCTCAAGTTCTACTCTTTCCTAGTCCCTTTCTTCCCTGAAACTCATTTTTAAAATTATTTAATCCTATACTAATAGAGAAGCACTGGTGAATGACTATTTTCTTGACGCTATTTGCATCTTCACAACTCCTTGGTTATAGTAGAATGTCATATAAGAAATAAATCTTGGAAAGAGGTTTTGATGAGGAAGAGGGTTATTCCCAGGATATCGTAAGTCATATCATAAAGGCTATTAGTACAACCATCTGCCTCTCACTCTATCCTTTTGTTTATGTCGTCACCAATCATAGGATGTTCTAAGTGTCAGGGTACTGTGCTGATGCTAGACCCCAACATAGAAGAGGTACAGCCCTTTTCTGAGGTTCATAATCTGGTAGAAGAGCAAGTACATTACATTCATTTTAATGTCATTCAGCAGGTATAAAAAATGATGGCCAAGGTGCCATCAAAGTCCAATGAAGGGGATTCTGCCTATGGAAAGAGAAAAAAATGTCACAGAATTGGTAAGATTTAAGAAAGTATTGTTTAAATAAATAGAAATTGCCTTGTAGCAAAGGGCATGAAGGTGGATCCAGCAAATGTAACTCACAATCATTCTGGAATAAAATTGTAGGGATGACCTTTGGTCAACTGTGCCAAAACTCCCCCACCTATCAATAAACCCTGAAGATTCTAGGATCTAATGGGAATAAAGTAGAAAATTTTGCTGATTCTTTATAGTATACAGGTAAGACCATGCAAGCACTGAAACATCAGTTCTGATGGCAGATTTTTTTTTCCCTAAATGATATGTAATCAGGAGCCCAGTAGCAACCTAGAGCCACGCATGCTTCTCCTGGTTGTTCAGCAGGTTATGAATGAAAGCTGCAGACTGGATTCCAGACCTGTAGTGTAACACTCCAAGAACATTACTGGAGACTTGTGCCCAATTTCATTCTGTCTCCAACCCAGGAGATACTGGGTATGTGGTGAAAGACACACACAGAAAGAGAATCAGATTGATTGTTCTCCAGTTCTCTGCATGGGTATCAGGTGCTATAGATGGATATATAAAATCAATCCCTTCCTACCTCATCCTTTGCTCAACACAGGCTTGTCCCTCTGACACTACATTTGAGATGGTAGAATGTCATGGTTAAGACTACAGGCTTCTGGAGACAGCTGACCTGGTTCAAATCATCTCATTTTGTTACTGCCTATGGGACACTGGTAAGTGATTCACTATATCTGTGTGTATATTCCTTCTTCTGAAACATGGAGATGATATCAGTACCTGTCTTAAGTGGTTGTTGTGACTATTAAATAGATGAATACATATAAAAGCACTCAAACACTTACATGACACTTACAATGCATCCATCTATATTAACTCCTGTATTGGTCACTTTCCCCCCACTGGGACCAAGTACCCAATACTTACAATTTAAAAGAAGAGAAGTTAGTTTAGCTCACAGTTTCCTGTGGTTTTAATCCACAATTGACTAGCTCCAAGGCAGAAATGCATAGTAGAAACGCATGGTGGAGGAAAGCTACTCATTCCATGGCAGTTGGGAAGCAGAGAGAGGAGGGAAGAGCCAAAGACAAGAAAACACCCCCCTAGGTCTTACCCCCAAGTGACCCACATGTTCAGACCCCACCTCCTAACAGCACATTCAGCCATGAGCTCATCAATGGATGAACCCACTGATGAGCTGAGTGTTTCCACAATCCAATGACTTTCCACACACTTGAGACTTTTGGGGGCTATTTTAGATAAACCATAACAACTAATATTATCTTTATTATTGTCAGATACATTGTTATGGTTTGTGTCTGGATGTCCCCCCAAAGCCTCATGCAGTCATGGGGGCAGGTATCTAGAGTTTGTGATTGATTCATGGTCCAATGCTGCGATCATGGGTGTGAGTGCTACACCCAACTTAGGGGTATTTTATCTTATTTTATCTTAGCAACAAGAGAAAAGTAACCAAGACATACATGTTCTCTCTTTCTAATATTTTATTCCAACACTCAGGAAGGATAAGTTCCAAGAACCATCAAAGGTATCCAACACACACAGGGGTCACCAGAACAATGACCCCACTGTTTCCTTCCTGGTACTGAGAGACAGACCTTGCAGTGGGATTTAAGGCAGACAGCCCAAGGAGGGCAATACTCTTTTCTCTGTTGCCTACTGAGTGCTGAAATGTGGCCACACGCATCCTCTGTTCCACATGCCTCCAGCATTGAGGAGTATCTGGGCCCTGGGCTAAGGAAGATGGGATATTCCTTTATGTTCTTTGGGAAAAGCCTTTAAAAGTTCTTAATATTTCCAATGGTTCAGATTAACAAATAGGATTCTGAAAATATACTGTAACAAGGGCGAGTCTGTATGCAAAGTTGGAATATACCATCTTACAACACTTGGTAGTCATTGCCCTTGCAGCTAACAGAAAGGAAGACATTAATTTTTTTAATTCACTCCATTTCTTTTGTCTAGAACATAATCTAGATCCTCATTTATTCTCAAGGACTCTCCTATTGCTGGGCCTCCCTCCTTTCTAGTTCACTTTCCCAGAGGCTATCAGATTGATCTTTCTGATGAATTGTTTTAGTCCCTTTCCTGCCAGGAACCACCCATTGGCTTCGCATTGGCTTATTTACCCTCCGGGGCCAGCAGGCATCACAAATGAGTGAAGTGGCTGGACTAAGCGAAATGGAAACACTTTGATCTGCAAGCCAGGAAACAAACATAACTTCTGCTTTTTCCTATGTGTCTTGAAAACGAAGGCCTGAATCTGTAGTTGATTTCCCCATCTTTCATTAAGACTTGCTATAAGAAATACCTCACTTTGTTCTTTTTCATATGAAGAACAACCCTGTCAGGCAAAGCATTGCATGAGTTAGCATGCTGGTTTGAATGTTTAAACAGAAATTGAAGTATAGTAACTAACATAGGGTGTGTTTATAATTCATATGAAGTCTATGATGCTAAGAGTTTAGGGTGTCAAGACTTTGAGGGCTCAGTTCCATGAGCTCAGAAGGGTACCTTGGTCTCTACTAACTTATTTTCAAAATATGGTCCAGGGAGTCCTGAGGATGTCTATGACCCTCTTAAGGATCCGCAAGTTAAAATAATTTTTATAAGAATACTAAGATATCTTTGCCATTTTAATTTTAACTCTTCTGTGAATATACAGTGGACTGTCCTAAAGGGAATAATAATAGGAAACCTTGAGGTAACAAGGGTCACTTCAGTGCATTTGATGTCTTTCATTTATTCATTTAGTAATTATTACTAAATGTAGTAGTACAGTTTACATTCACTCACTCAGCAGAAATTGGTAGCTCATTTTATGGGCAAGATCTAGTGAGAGCTGCTAAGGGTACAGTGAGATACAGAGATGTGACCTCTGCCCTCATGAACCTAATGGTCTAGAGGAGACATCAGAGACCAAACAACCAGAAACACAATTATCTAATTATAACTGTGATAATGTTAAGAATGTATAGCTGTAAGAGCAAAACAGGAGGACCAGGGGAGACCCTAACGTGACTGATAACTGATGCAGGCTGCAACAATGCAAGGCTGAACAACACTACTGCTAATGCCATGAACTGCTTTAATCATCCTCCTGGTGGGGTGTGATTGATGACAGCCAGTTCTGATCAGAATCTGAGACAGAAGACCTGGGCAGACAGAGTAAGGAAGCTTTCAATGTCACTGCACCTTACATTTCATCTGTGTAGCTAAGGTGGACGATACATACCTGTTTGCTTAAGAAATACCTTCCCTTATTTTAGTAAAATTAATAAATCTAATCTCATAAGTATTCTGATTGAAACAATCAATTATATGGTTATTCTACTTATAGCTTTTGCCAAACTAGTAACCAAACAAATGATTTTGGCTAAATTAATATTACTATTATATCTTTTTAAACAAGGAAGCTGCCATTCAGTTTTAGAAGGTATTATGGATTAAGCATCCCCTCTATATGCTGAAATATGAACTCTCAGTACTTCATTATGTGACATTATTGGATATATTTTTTTCTTTCTTACTGAAGTAGTCATTAAAATATGAGGTTCTAGCCACTCAGGAGACTTTGGGAGGAGGACCACACGTTTGAGGCCAGCCCGGAGAACTTGGCAAAGCCCTTGCTTAATTAAAATGAGAAGGGCTGAGAATGTGACTCAGTGTCAGAGTGCTTGCCTAGCATGCAAGAAGCCCTGGGTTCAATCCCCAGGACTGGGGAAAAATAAGACCAATAAGGTGAGCCTAATTCAACAAGACTGGATATTCTAACAAAAAGGGTGACTTTAGACATCGAGCCACAGGCAGGGAGAGCATCACATGAAAATCAAGGCAGAGATCGGGGGGATGCATCCATGAGCCAGCAAGTGTGCAAGATCACATCGCTGGCAAAGCTCAAGAAGCCTGGAGAATGCCATGGAACACACCCTGCTCATGACCCTCAGAAGGAACCAGCTAGGCCGACACCTTGATCTTGGACTTTTAATATCTTGAACTGTGAGAAAATGAATTCCTCTTGTTTATACCACTTGATTTAGGGTACTTTATGGCAGATCTAAACAACTAATAAAGAAATAATGCAACTTAAGAAAATTGCTTATTCGACTGAAAACCAGGTGTGGCAGAAATGAATCAGTGCAAAAAGATATCTTCTGTGATCATCGATTTTGTGTGCCAGCTGCACAGGACTGAGCTACAGGCTTCCCAGACATATGGTCTAATACTGTTCTGAATACAGCCAAGATGGTGCTTCTGGATGAGAGTAACATTTGAATTAAACTGAATAAAGGACTTTGTGCTCCCACTCTGGGTGAGCCTCATCTAATCAGCCCAAACAAAAAGTTGAATAAAGGGAAATTCAGTCTCTCTGTTTGAGCTGAGACTTCAGTCTTCTCCAGCCTTCACACATTGGCTTTTCCTGGGTCTTGTGCCTATTGACCTTTGGATTTAAACTAAGTCATCAGCTTTTCTGTTTACACCTCCAAACCCAGAGGGTTTGTCCTTACACTATCACTTTCCTAGGTCTCCAGTATGTTGGTACAGATCTTGAGATGGATAGGCTTGGATGATTGCAGGAGCTATTATTATACTCCCCCCAAATCAGTTCTGTTTCTTTGGAAAACTCTAATATAGCACCATCTTAAAAACAAAAAAACAAAAAACAAGTTCTGTTTGCAGCATTTACATGTGTTAGGATCAACTGACTTTGTTAATGTCAAAAAAGCAGTTGAGGATCATTTCATTAACACTCATGTATATTCACACTTTTGTTACTTTTGTGATTCGTTTTGCTTTTTCTGTAGCTCTCAGACTAAGTATAAATGCAAGGTTACATTTATCTGTGCTCATTTCCTTGTGAGGAATATAGTGGTTACACAAGCCTCACTATATAACCAAATTTAACTGAGCTTCTGGTGTGGGGAGTAAACATTTTCTCCATGTCAAAATGTATCTAGTTAAAGATTTCTTTCTTTTGCTACTATCATACTATCACTTTGGAATCAATGACTAGCTAGGTATTTTCTTTAGGATTGAAACTTAGAAAAGATAGGCTATTATGAAGATATTCACCATATAGTCAGCTAATAAAAGCAGGTAAAATATAAATGGACCTGGTAACATTTGGTGGTCCCATCCATGGCCTGTCTAGCATTCTGAACTCTGGAAGATTCACTGTTAACATGAAGTACAAATGCTTGCATCTGTAAGCCTCTACTAGCGCCTGAGATTAGGGAAAGCCACCAAATCATTGGGAGAGTATGTGCAGAAGAACCGCAGTGAAGGTCGGCATCGTGGTCATTGTGAAGAGGTAGAGCAGTAGCCTGGAACAGAAGTTTTCTGAGTTCTAGCATTGGCTCTGCCACTAATAATGTGTGGGGCATGAGCAAGGAGCTTTGTTCTCTCCTGGCCCAGCTTTCTTCTACCTGGTGACAGAATGTTCTCAAGAAGCTTTCAGGTGTGATGATGTGTGCTAGTTCCCAGATCCAAGAAATGGGAAAAAATGTATGAGTTCAGTTTGACTTGATAACTATGTGTTTCCTTCCTGTTTTTATTCACAAATGTTTTGGGGTGTCCGTTTAAGTTAGTCTGTGCTCAGGTTGGGAAAATTTGATTGCTGACTAGGGGGAGATTCTACACTGTCTCCAGTTTACCCTGGTGCTGCATTGGTACTTGAGATTGTGGGTGAGAATACATAGTTTTAGGTTCAGCTATAAGCATGTGGGGTTCCACAAAGACTCCTTAAACAGATGAGAATCTGAAGGCTTGAGTACATACAGTTTAGAATTTTTTCTCTACTTTTTCAGTCAAAATTGCAATTCTTCACCTTTTTTGTTCCTTTTACTTAAATAAAAGAATTTTGCTACCTAGTTTTTGTGTATTTCCTAAAACTTTACACATTGGTTTCATTTTAAGGATCAATAATTCCTGGTACTCAGTTTGGGATTAAAATAAAGGTAATTGTTTTTGTTATACACTTTGTAATATAAGCAAAAAAGCATTATTGATTAAGATACACCTGGAATATTGTTCTACAGTAGGGTTGCAGGAATAAGGTAGGGGTGAATTAATCTACCCATTTAGGATGAAAGCAAAGACGATAGTTTTAATGCTTTTACTCAAAACCAATAATTCACTAGCATTTGATTAGTTTTAAAGTGTGATTTTCATAAAATAGTGACTCTTTAGAAAAAATAATATAGTTAGAAAATACTTAATTTTAAAGTTGTGGACTTTTGTGGCTTTTTTGTTTTGTAGCATCATTTTCACAAAAGCCATTGTGGATTGACTTTTGAGACTTCTTAGGAGCTATTCCATATGAATAACACCAAGAGAAGCATATGGAGTATAGAACTTCTTCAAGGAGTCACCAAATGGATGTAGGGCATTTAATGGGTCAAGAAAAAATTAAGAGAGTACTTTTACTCTTTATTTTTTTCCCTTGCTTCTGTTGTTTTATAGGCTTTCTAATTTAACTCTCCTTCTGTGATACCTAATGGCAAAAGTACTCATCAAGTTTACTATCAAAACTTAATTTTTAAACACATAACTGTTTCCAGAATCCCCTCCAAACTGCAGAGTGCTATGGCCCTTATGTCTTGTCTTGGATCAAGCAAAGAAAAATATGTATTATTATTTATTATTGCCTCAGTTTTCACCCACATTCTTCATTTTCACATTCCCAAAGGCACTTGGCAACAGAGAATTGTAATGTTTGTTCACATTAACCCATTTGAAAAACACTTAAGGAAACTATGTGAAGTCACTAATCCCTGTTATCAGTACTACCAACTAATGACAACTCTCCCAGCATTTGCTTTCAGAGAGAAAACATTTGGTTCATTTTGTGAAGGAAACAAACCGAGACCTTGCTTTATCTGCATTGCCTTTTATTTCTTGAAGCCTGCAGGGTCCAACGGCAAAAGTGCTTTGCCAAATGAGCAGAGAAAGGCAACTCGGGAATGTGCAAACAAATTTCATTTCTTCATGGGGAAGCTGGACACACCTTTCTAGTCGTGGACAGTCTACCTTAGGCTAAAAGTTAACACTTTTATTAAAAATATTCTTTTTCATTAAAAAAGCTCATCCTCGTCTTCTCATATCAGTGGAATCTATAGCCTGAAATCTGATGTCAAGCTCTCCTGAGGGAAATTTGTGCTATGAAACAATCTTTTGCAACACAGACAGCCCAGAGAGCTAGGTCCTTTTGTGGCTTCTGGATGGAGACAGTGCACTTGGGTAAATGGAGGCCCCGTGGCCAACTCACCAGTGGACTGAGTCCTCGCTTTGCCCCCTTCCCTCTTTGGGACTCTGGCAGTGACACTACTAGCTAATCCTTAGTTTTCTTACAGTAGATCGAGTGTAAGCAAAGATTAATTGCAAGCTTGCCTGTACAGAACTTGGTAAGAAGTAAGCAGCTGTACATGGTAACTAATGCTATTTCTTGTAGAAGACTTTAAATCCAGAATGGTTCGTGGAGGAATTTTCAACCTTTCTATAAAGACCACACCTCCACTGGCTCACAGGAACACCATGCCTTGAGAATCCATGAGTTTTCAACTCCAATCTTCTCTTCTTTGTTTACTCAAAAATCTTAAATCATACAACAAATAACCATTTGGTTGCCAGGGAAGATTAAAGGAAAATTATTTTCCTTCTGCTTCTCCAAGCTTATAGAATTAGAATGACTATAATGACAACAAACTCTTAAGCATGAGCCCCTTGATGCACCACTGCTTATGCCAAGCACATGACCTCTAACCGTTATCCTAAAGTTGGTTGGTTCATGTCTTTGATATGTCTGAAATCTCTGGCTACTAATGGATGATCTGTTGATTCTAAAGACAGCTTGGTCATCAACAATCTAACAATCATAAAATAGCCATAAAGTGACTTTGTGTGAGCTGTAATACTGGCATTAGTTTTGGTGGCCAAATAAATTATGGAAGCACCACAATGTTGGGCAGGGAAATCTGGCTAGCTCCTCAGCTGGACCAGCCTGTGCAGAGCTGCATGGGAAACACAGTCACTCTTTCTAGATGAAGCAAATCTGATAAGCATTTCAGTCTCCTGGCAAGAGACACACCAAGCTAGCCAAGAAATCCAATGCCTCACCCCAGTTCCATTTATTCTTGAAACAAGCTCCTGTTGGACATATTTTGGGACACAGACAACACTTGGCCAACAGATGTTAATGATTTAAGGGAAGTGATCATTGAATTAAACCAGCTTTTCTTAGAGGGATTTTAAAAAGATCATCCCAGAAACTAAGTATTAACATGTAAATGTTCCGTTTCCATTCCCATTTCTCCAGGCTGAGCTCTATTATATTGTTTTAGTCTGGTTCCCAGCAAGGATTGCCATGGTCCCAAAGTGGTCTGTCATTCAAAGTATCCGAGGGTCCCTGACAGTACCACTCTCACCAGAAAGCTGATCTCTACTAGAGACAGATAAAACAATGAATGAAAAGGATTCACAGCAGGGTGTGAATAACTGGCAGTCCTTGACACCACTACTATTGTAGCATGTGTACTTTATAAAATCTCTTAAATCAAGTAAATTCCTAATTGTTGAAGTTTTAGGCTTTGTGAAAACAGGAAATAAAAAGCTCCAGGATCAGCCAGCATGGCAACATGTACCTATAATCCTAGCACCCTGAGAAGTTGAGGCAGAAAGATCACAAGTTCAAGCCTAGCCTGGGTGACTTAGTGAGTTAGCAAGATCTTGTCTCAAAATTAAAAAATAAAAAGGGCTAAGGCCATAGCTCAGTATGACATTTGACAGCCTTGGGTTCAATCCCCTGAACTGTAAAAGTAACCTCCTAGGATGGTGCTTCCTCACTCTTATCGCTCTTGCTGTTGTTTCACAGCTCTCCCATGTTTTCACTTTTAAAAAAATCCTTCGTCTATCCATCTACAAATATTTACTGAACACCTATAATATCCTCCTTGCTGTTCTGGGAGCTCAGATACATCAGTAAATAAACAAGGTCTCTAACCTTGTGAAGCAGCTGAAATGGCTTATATTAAACATAAGTAAATTTTGTGGGTTGTTAGAAGGTGATAAATGCTTTGAGAGAAGAAAAGGGAAACAGGATAAGAGGAATCAAGAGAACTGGACAGGTAAGTTGAAGGTTTACCCTTTTAACTGTGGAATTCAAGGAGATCGCATTGAGGAAGTAACATTTGTGCAGACTTGAAGAAGGAGAGGGACTTAGTTGAGGAGTTCTGGAAGAAGCTTGTCTCCAAAGAAAGGGCTAAGCAGTGCTGGCAGGTTATATGAACAGCAGGGAGGCTGGGGTGGAGGAACAGAGTATAGCAAGAGAGGTCACTTTAGGGTCTTCAGCTTCCCGCCCTGCCTTCCAGGACAGCAAGGGGATCTTTGGCAAGGACAAGCTGGGGAGAAGAAGACAGGGGATTCAACTTGCACGTAAGTTTTTATGGTCAGAAACTGATTATATTTTCTCAAGGTCAATACAAGATAATACAAAGCTTCATATTCAAATAAGAAAAGGATACTGGAGAAATTTTAAGAACTACTCTCCCATCGTCATGTGTTCTGAGCTAAGCAGGGAATACATTTGAAGACTGTGTTTGAGAAAATCATTGTTGAGTGCTTGAATCTCTTCTCTCATCTTATGTGGTCCTTGGTCAAAGGACTTCTTTATAAATATGGTCCCTCTCACGGACAGCAATTGCAAACTCAAGGACCAGGAATGAATATGGAGCCTCAGTTTCAGCAGTCTTTACCACAGAACAGGGGTGTAGAGAAAGTTCTCAGGTTTGCTCACTGTTGAAAAATGCATCAATTCTCTGCAGCAGATGGTTTCAAGGTGATTTGGTAAGCGTACATATCAAATATCTGCTTGTGTACTCATGTGCTTCTTCCAAGCCAGGTGGGATGACATTTTGGGGATCATACTACATTTAATATATTCTCTCTGTGATTAAAAGCTTCAGAAACATAACCTCTGGCACCACTCAGAAAACTGTTTAATCTCAAATTTGCATGATCTTTCTCCTTTAATCATAGGGAAAATTTCTTTCTGTGCAGATTATAAGAAATAGAAGACTGGGAGATAGAAGCATGACTTCCAAGAAAGACTGCCAGAAGAGTACATCAGATGATCTCTGAAATCCTGTGATCTTTTAAAATACATTCCATGAGTTTAAATGTGAATGAGTTTGTGTAAAATAGCCATGACCATTCATTCATTCATCCATTCATTCATTCATTCAAAAAACATTACATAATTATTATACAGTAAGTTCTGTGTATAGTAAGTACCCAATTTAAGAACATTTGAGTTGCGAACTTTCACAGGTATGTATGAACCTCGCATTACAAACATACATAGATGAACAAATTGTGGAAGTAGCTCACACGTCTGCTGAACATTGCCACAACTGTGCTGCTGTGTGACTCACTGTATACAGTTGTGAATAATAGACTTGAGGTTCTTCTTGTGTTCATGGCAATTCACAAGTGTCAGTTGTAATGAAGTTCTAAGGCTCAATGAGCAATATGCTCTGTGACAGATTGGCCATGTCTACTACAAGAAAAGGTCAAGTGGCCTTGCAAAAATGGAACATAGACACTGACTATAGCATTTTAAAAGGCAAGAATGAACCAATTCTTGAAACTTAGAGGGGTCTTTATATCAGAGTTCAGCTTTATGTAATTGCTTAGAAACAAGTTCTCATCTTGCTGATGGAAAGAAAAGAGCTGTTTAAAATGAAGAGCAGGATTACGATCTAAAAGCGATCTTCTTATGGTATTGAGCATTATTCAAGTGGTATTTTAAGGAAATGTTGTTTACCATGCTGGTACTGAAAAGTGCAAGAACAAATTGGTCTTTAAGGTGAGAGATGGAGAAGTCAACTCTTTTTCTCTCACCCACGGTGAAGAATCATTCTGTTTCCCAGTGCTTGGCTGATCTTTTCAGTAATTTGATACTAAAAGTCTAGTTATCTGTCAATCACTTTTAAATTCATTTTGCAAAGCTGACGATGGTGCTATCACAGTCTTCTATAATTCCTTTAGTAGAAGTGGTTTTGAAAGCCTGCCAACACTGAGGAAGTACTGGAAATGTTACTCCCTAGCCAGATTGTCCTTTTCTTGATCTGCCTACAACTATCATTTGAAATTTTTATAGCTGGATTCATTGCTGGTCTGACTGCAACCACTGACTTTCTACAATAGCCTTCTGATGATGGTTTTCTCTTTTGGTTTGTCTTGCCAGTCATATTATTGGATTTTCCAACACATTTTGAGTGAAGGTCTATATCAATGATGGCAAATCTATGGCATGCATGTTATTACGTTTTTCTTTTAAGACGAAAGATGTCAGTGTAGAGTTTTTTTCTATACTAAAACCTCAATATTCAGGTTTATTTGCAGTGTTGGCACTTGGTCTCTAAAAGTTTTGCCATTACTGGTCTATACCAAATAATCTGACATCACCAAGCTTCATCTGAAACAACTATCATGGTGGGTTGAAAGCCAATTAAATGGCATAATAAACAAGGAAAATGAAGATTTAACTTGTCGGCAATGTGGTACGGTAAGAAGATATCAGTGAATTTAAATCCCAGTACTGTTTTTGACTAGCTGTGCATCCAGGGATAAGTTACTTCTCTGAACTACTTGTCCTTTATCTGTAAATTGAATACAGGTTTGTCTGCCTTGCATAATTACGATAAGATCAAGTGATACAATACATAGGAGCGATATCAGAATGTGGTAAACATCATTTGCTATTTTTAGTGTTTATCTATCTTAATGATAGTATTAATTCACAAAAAGAAAATGCAGAAATACTAGGATTATGCCAACTGCTAAGTAACTCCAATCAGCTGAGGGTTCTTTGGTCAATTCAGACAGAAGTCGCTAAAAGGCAAAGTATAGCTATTTTAGTGTTTACATTTTCCAGCTTTGAGTGTCATTGACTATTAGCTCTTAGTGTTAATGGGCCTCCTGCATTCTCCTGGCAGCCAGAGCTGGCAGCTACCAGTTGCCCTCAGGAACTTTTCCAATGATTGGAGATGGCACCTCCCAGCAGTTCTCCTTTGCTCTGCTTTTTTCTCCGCAGCTACTATCCTCAGTGTTACCAGCTGCTGGCCATTTTCAGCACCAGTAACCTTTGGTCTTATCAGATTTTAGTGTACTCAGCATGCTCTACTTGAGAAAAGTCACAAATAGACAAAAATGATCTATTCAAAAGAGACTTTATGGTTTATGCTGTGACAGAAGGGGGAACAGTGCACAGACTGACCCACTGAAGGTATAGTTGCTTATTCAGGAAAAAGCACATGAACAGTGTCAGACTCTGTTTAATCATGGGTAGGAGAGGGGCTCCTCACAGAAGGTTGGAGTCATCCAGAGAAGTTGCAGGGTAGAGTCATCTGGAATGGACTAAAGCCAGTTGCAGCCAAAGCAAGTATCTGCCAGAGTGGCCATGGGGTATCTGACATCAGCGTTGGCTAGCTGCAAGGTATTTGAAGGGAGCTACAGGAAAAAAATAAAAATTAAAAAACCTCTTAGACTGTGTCAGGTCCTTCTGTCCTCTATCATGAGATTGGGGCTTTGAGTTGAATCCAGAGAGTCAACAAAAACACCTGGGCTGCTTTTATCCACACTGTCACACCCAAACTCTCAACCCTACCCAGAAGAAGAAGGAGGAGGAGGAAAGGAGATGGAAGAAAAGGAGAGGGAGGGGGAGGAGAAAAAGAAAGTGTGAGGAGGAGGGGGAGAAACTATGTCTCAGATAATGTTCATAAAGGCATCCCAAGAAAAACCCTCTCACCTATGGCTGCCTGGAGCCCAAAACTGTCTGAGGATTCCCATGATGTGGCAGTTGGATGTCTTCTTGTTCCTTAATCTCCCACCCATCAGCTGAGAGGCTCCAGGGCAAAAAGCCATAAAGCTATACATGCTGAAGCCATAATCCTCTGCCTCCTCTTAACTTCTATTAGGTTTGTCCTAACTCTCCCTGTGTAATTCTTTGCCATAACAAAAGATCCTAATTAGTTGATTGGAATTTCTAACATTCAATTCAACAGCAGCTCAAGTCTTAGCTGAATGGATGGATCAGTTCAATCAAGCAGCAACCAGTTTATTCCCACCTCTGCTCAATTAGGCCCCTAGAATGTTCCTGTTGGAAAGGAAGTTAATAATCAACTAATTAATACCTCTCATTCTAAAAATAAGTACACCAAGCCTGAGTGAAATGAAATGGAACTTTGGTGAGGTCACACTCACAGACAGCAAGAAAACTTGAGCAGAAGGCATTTGTTTTACATATTAACATCATAGATTGTGATTGTGTTTCAATATTCTAGTTTTGCTAAGGATATTTAAAATTTTTTAAAAAGCAAACTGAAGCTGTCTCTTCTCTGTGTCTGGTTCTTTGATCTCAGGAAAATTATTTACTTTCTTTGATTTAGAAGCCAGATCACAAGTTTGATGAAGAAAAATGTTATAATACAAATAATGAAATAAAAAGCAAGAGTAAAACCTTTGGCACAGTGGCAATTATCAGGGACCTGCTACTGGGCCCCTGCCAGGACTCTGCCTCATCTTCCACACACAATTTTTGGAACCAAAACTGGGTTCTCAACCCAAACTATATAAACCTCAGGCCCTACAAATCCTAAAATTGCACTTGGGCAACATAGCAGAATGGAAATACTTTGTAGCCAGACTGATTTAGGTTCAAATCCTGGCCTTAGAGAAGTTACTTAAGAATTCCATACATCTATCTCCTCATGCATAAAATACATATGATAAAACTGACTTCTGAAAATTGTTGTGAGGTTTAAGAAGGAGGGAAAAGCCTTTAATGCCTGGTTCAGTGCAAACCTGCAATAAAATGTTTTTGGTATTATATTAGGAGGTTGGTTCATTTGATAAGATTATGGGCTTCAGAACCACATATACCACATTTAAATTCCTGCTTCGTATTGCAATACTGACTGTGTCATCTCAGGCCAGTTAGTCTCTCCAAGCCTTAGTTTTGTCATTTTAATAATGGGAATGGTAAGACCTAACTGACAGTTGTTTAAGATTAAATGAGATGATGGAAGCCAGGCATGGTGACACACACACCTATAATTGCAGCTACTTGGAAGGTTGAGGAAAAAGGATCACAAGTTTCAGGGCAACCTTGGCTATTTAGCAATTTCACTGTCTCCAAGTGAAATTTAAAAAGGACTGGCAAAGTAGGTCAGTGGTAGTGTGTTAGTCTAACACACACGAGGCCCTGAGCTTATCCCCAGAACCACAAAAAATAAAGAGGAGGGATGGGAAGTGCTTAGAGCGACTGCTTTGAGTCACAAGTTTGGTTTACTCCTCAAGAAATACTCAAATGGCTTAACACAGTAGTTTTCAAATTTTTGAAACAGCTCCTACACTGCAGGCATGCATATATACGTTATCACAGGACTACTGTGCAAGTCAGAGTCAGTAATGTAGACAGCCATGCATCACCCAGTGAAACAAGATGGGAATCTAGTGTGGTGCCTCTGAATTCAGGTGTTACTAGAAAATGTGAACAGTAAGGGTAAGAAACTGCTCAAAGAGCAAACGTAGTTGGGATAGGGGAAAGGAGGAAAGAAGGGGAAAGGAAAAAGACATAAATTTGTATATATGTATACATAAGATAGCTAATATGACTATACTACTAAATGTATTAGTTACTGAAAAAGAACAGTTAATACTCATATGATTAGATCAATTTTACATGTCTATATCTGTTAATCAAAACAACCCTTTTGAAGATAATGATATGCAATATTGCAACCATTGCCAAATTCCTATCATCTTGTTTTATAAACCTATAATGTTATTGTATTGGATTTTTTGTTGT